>JASANE010022391.1:0-27770 GCA_030248225.1 Trileptium ribeirensis | reverse complement strand
TAGTTACTTGGTTCGGTTACGTATACCAACTTTTGGCAATTGTTCTCTAGTTTTTTGTCCATTTTATCCAATCATTGCCTATTTTTCTCAAAATATTCCCCGAGCCTTCGGCCTCAGGTTCAGCGGGAGACGAGGAGGCTAAGAGAAGCGGGGGAGTACGGAGCCTCTGCGAGAGATCAAGCTACCTCTCAGTTGGATCGGCGACATCCCGAGGGGTGATAATCCCCTCTCCATCATGTCAACGTGTATGTATAAAGGGAAAACAAAAAGCAAAACAATGGTTAAAGATTTCCATGCTAGCTATGTAATAAAATTGACAATATATCAGTCGCCACAAAATATAATTCGGAAAAGAATAGAAATTTGTTTGGATAGTCTGTAGACTCCGCAAACTTCAGATTTGACACAGCCAAAAGTAGTAAAAGGCGCAACTAATGGACTATATCTTTTTGGCAAAATAATATAATGGGTTGTCTTTTCGTTTGTCAAGATGTGGGTCAGGTACAATAATCGCGTATTTTTTTAAATTTAGGGCGCTAAAAATTCTTAACGGCAGTTGGGAATAACTTTATTGTGAATAGTTTGTGAATTTTCAGTCATTCTACAGAAATATTACATGGCTTAATCATGTTGGTTGCGTAAATGTTCAACTACTGTACCGGCTTTAAATCATAAGAGCTTTCTGTAAAATTTGATATATTTTTCGGCGACATTGCTATGTTTAGAGATGTTGATTGTATTTAAAAATATTTTTCTTATCTTTAAAACGACAGTCAGTAGTCAAAAATTTGAACATTGGTAAATTTTGACTCAATCTATAGATATGTTGGAGAACGGGAGTGTAAGCGTAAGCTAACGTACCTTGTTGCTTAAAATTCCTAAAATGTGCGACCATATTAATAAGGGCATTCCTTCCAGTATATAAAAATTCCTACCTCATTTCCATAGGGAAACTTGTTTAAAACTTTTTATAAAAATACAAAAACAGCGTGAACTCCTACACGAGATGAAGTAATTATTAATAGAACAACCATTAATATGTTTCCTTATGTCTTTGTAGCTTTAAAGCTTCAAAAGCCAGTTATTGACGTTCTATAAACGGTTGACATCGACAAGCCGTGATTTGTTCATTTATATTAAGAGTTAATTATATTGACTGAGTGTCGATTTTGCAAACAGTATAGTTATTATACAATTACAAAATGAACAGGTTGTATCTACTTTGGTTTATTTTTAGTTTAGTGTAAGAACTTTATCTATTATACGTTTTGGGAACTCTCAGAGAACATCTATTGCTATAGTGCGCAAATGATAATTACAACGGTATAATGTCGGTGTCGGGCGGATGGCCTTTTGTATTGTGGGTGCCCGTAGCAACGCTACGATCGTTTGTTTTGCATCAAATCTGTATATATAGTCCTACAGTAAAAGCTAAACTAAGAGAGCACTGACTGATAGATCTATTAGCGAACTCTCCCGTTATTCCAATAGCTAATGAACAAAAAATGAATGATTATTGATGATTCTGATGATACACTGACGAGAATTGGCAATGCTATACACTATTTTAGGTGATTTGAGAGTAATCAAAACGATCTCCTCGTATTACTCTGACCGCAGTGCTGTCATAAAGGCATGCCGTGTTGTGGCTGGGAATACATTGGTTGTTCAGCACTTACAAATTATAAATGTGTGCATTCACTGAACATTGTAACGCTTTATTATTCATGCGCAGTTAATGACTATTTCTATACCTATGTATTTTATAGTATCGTGGATTGAAATACAAATTACAAACCTGTGCTGACTGTTTCTAAGCGGCATTACAAATAATTGAGAACTTGACTGACAGTGTCATGAATCTAATTTTGCACGTCACGCTTGGAAAAATTAATCCAGGACTATGGCAAGGTAACTAGAAATTATAGTTTACGAGATTGCTAACATTTCACATGTATCTCTATCGGAATCCGCACTGCACCGCGAACTTCGAAATTCATTTTCTATCCTAAGCATGGTATGAGTTGAGAGAAACTTCATCTTAGGCACAGTATAAAGACGATATAGAGACGTTAGCTTAGGCTAATTCTCAAGCTTTGTATAGTATATCGCGAACAGTACAAAGTGACATGCATCTTACGTCGCTCAGCTTGAATTGGAGCGCTACGACATTACGACTGGTGGTTTATAGTTCCAGGTACGTTAGGTTTCACAAATATTAGCATTAAATGACAATGTTGTCATCAATTTAAGGGTCTTACCTAGAAACCCACAGTCCGACATTGTTCAAATTTGAAGACAGAGTGACAATTTCGGTATCATTTGATTGAGTCAGCTTGACGAGGCGGTTCATAAAATATCGTTTTCGGTAAATTTATTGCTCATGCTGCAATCGTTGAAGATCAATTTACTGGATAAGGTAATATCGCATATTTATAATGAAACATATTTTGAAAATGTTCGCATCAATTTAATAAAATTTCTAAGCTAAAACCATCTGAACATTTAAACCCTTGTATGTGACGTAAAGAAGCCGCTTCAGTTACGTCACAGCTGGAAAAGCATCAATTTGTTAATTTTAGCTCCCATTGTCTCATGCTACAACCACTGAAGATCCATTTACTGAATAATAAAGCAATAATGTTGTCAAGATTTGCTTTTAAAATTGAGTTGTAGGCGTTTTTCCAAAATCAAACCTCAACCGCGCCGGAGAAGCTTTCTCAAACTGTGGCGGCAGCTTGTGATAAAAAATTATTATAAGAAAAACAACACCCGAAAACAACAGCCCATTCATTCATATGATTAATAGAGTACCATTTGGTATGTCTACCGGGCGAATCCGGGCAGTCAGTGCTGAAACCGATTCGATTCTCGTGTATCTAAACCAACACAAATGACGTGAATCCAGTTATTTTGATGTAAAAATAAATAAATATTGAGTTAGAGGTTTCGTAGAGAGTGGCAGTAGTAGCCAAATAGTTTTAGGACACTACTTAGATTGTGGAATAAGAGATTATATTCTTTACGTCAATTTGAATCCAACTGAACTGTGTGTGTGCTGAAAGTTCAGGAAAGTTCATACGCTCCATGTCAAGCTGAGAGGATAAGATATATGCATGACGCACCGTTCTCGGTATATTAGGCCTGATCCTGAGCTCAGGTGCTTATACAAACCATAGACCGAGCGTAAGACTAAGTTGAGATTCGTCCGTGCTTCCCGCCGAGCCCACGCAACTCAACTGTTCTTTTTAAGAATATAACGCTACGTTATTCAGCATCACTTGGGACGTTCATAGGTACCCTTCTAACGACATGGCCGTAATAATCGTTTCCTGGTCGATTGATCAGTAAACCGATTTAGGTAATGACAAATAATCCAAACCCGGAATTCGGGAGTAGTGCGTGGCAAACTAATGAGCTATTGCTTTTCAAATTTGACTGATTATAGTTATAAATATTTAAGTGGCTACGATATTTTTTCTACCTTGTGAGCTACGACGGGCTACTTGGACAAAGTTTTTCGACTTAAAAGTGGCTTTTAGATTCTTCAATCTTCCTCCTGGTCATCTGTTGGAAGCAAAATTAAACTTTAGATATGTGCAGTACGTCTGGGGAATCGTAAATGTTCAATACATAAAATTAAATGCATTACTTTTTATTGCATCTTGTGCAAAAAATTTTTTTTTTCTACACAATCCGGGTTCGTACTTTATATTAAACTTAGTAATAAATTTGGACTAATAGAAAAATGAAAGTACCCAGGTCATCGAACGGGCAAAGCACAGCGATGACCTTATACACATCTTGAAAAGAAACGTCAGTCACGCCGGTATTTTCAAATATGTGCAGAAAAAATCGATTTGATCAACTGTTTTCTTCATGTTTTCATTTTGAATATTTTTGTTCGTTTATTGGCTGTTCGTTGCTTTGAAAAATAGAGAATTTATGTTTCTTACCTTCTTGCCATATGAAGCTATGCCGATGATGCTGAACCAAAAGATTCAGTGTAAGTTCATTGTAAAATCATATTTAGCTTTAAAATTTTTAAAATTTAAATGGAACCAGTGATAAGCGACACTACCTATAATTCAACGCTCGAGCGCAGCAGACTTGTGATCGACGATAGTACAACTAGGGCAAATAATGTGTTATTAGGTGCATCTACATTATATGCTAATTTAATAAAAAATCGACTGCTAAATCAGATGCGCAGAGGGGGAAAGATGCGACCCTCATTTTATACCCGAAATTGTTCTTTTGCGTCGTTTCACGGCCTTAACCTTTTTGCCGATGACGACATCGTATTTACGAATTGGATGCATATATGTTTGGAACTTGCTAACCGATGATTACAAAATACGTAATAATTTGTTCTTGTTAACGGCAAAAACGGTGACGCCGCTAATGATGCTATAAGTGTCTATGGAGGGATGTGAACCCCTGAGGCCCTACGGAAAATTTTTGAATTTATGATCAAAATTACAACATTATATTAGACAGAATTGGGCTAAATTATTTCGAATAATGGTGATAATGGGAACATTTTTTCTACTAAGCCGTAACACTTCCGTCGGAACTATCTTGCAAACCCGTCTATTTTAAACGCCGAAGCCGTAACTAGCCTATTTTAACACATCTTGGATATTTGACCGATGAGTCCTATTCCATAGTTTGGTTTATATCGTTTTTGTTTTTATTTTCAAAAGCTGATTATTTAATGGTTTCAGCGTTTTAGCAGCTACTTAATATATACAAAACATTATTCGCATTGAAAAATGTTGGAACAGCTGTCGTGACCTCACCTTCAATAAAAGGGATTCAATAGCGTTGACGAAGCTGTATCATCGTCGCTTTAACATCAGACATGCTATATATTCATACTCGTCAGTGTTTTCATCATGATAACATTATTTTACGATTCAGTGGTTGGACGGGGGCACACAGCCTGCTCACTGACCACACGAGGGTTGACACAATTTAAAACGAAACAGTGTATGGAGTAAAAAATTTATCTTCTTCGAATGTTTATTCCTTCGATGATGAGATATTACTGCTATAAGGTATGACGCTATGAGGAGAGTTACTAGAAAATGAAGCTGCTGGTCTTTTGAGGAGAGTTCCTAGAACATGAAGCTACTGGTCTTTTGAGGACAATAATTTGGTTCCATAAAAAGTTTTAGGTAAAAACAGACAACAGAAAGAACATGTTTGTGAATTTTAGTTTGTGTACTCAAGCAAGATTTTTGGTTGGTTTGGACGTTCGACAGTCTTATCCATCAGTGCATTTGGTGGAATTGTTTGCTCTAGCCCAGTTAAAAATATGTAGTCAATTGCGAATCATATTAATTTAGTATTTATTACTGGAGTCACAAATGCTGCATTTGCTAAAAACATTAATTGCCGTATAGCTTTTGATTTGATATGCTCACATGTCATCGAGTTCTAAAAACCGCATTCAATCGAACGATACTTCCTATTTATTGACCATTCAAAGCATCACTTACTCAACTGAAAATCATATTTTTATGACCACAGGTGAATACTTTTGTCATAAATGCTGCAATCAGCGAACACTGCACCGAAAACCACTGTCTATCGTACATCTTCTTCGTCAAAGAAGCGTCTTGTTTTATCGAAGTCTAACAAATCCGTTTTAATCAAATGACACGTTTCTTCCGTTGAATGCTCCGTGCATCGTTTACCGATTTTACAAGTTCTATTTTAATTTACCACTGGCTGCTGTGGTCACGAATGTTGCAATCGATTAGCAGTTCACCGAAACTAGTGTTATTTGTCGCATATCTTTTCATCTTTCAAGCGACGTTTGTTGCAATCGATTAGCAGTTCACAAAAACTAGAGTTATTTGTCGCATATCTTTTCATCTTTCAAGCGACGTTTCTCATCGAGTTCTAATAAATCAGCTTTGATCCAATAATATGTCGCTTCCGCTGAACTATTAATAAGTTCATAGCGAAGATTCGAAAGTCCATCGTCTAGATAACGAAATTTTGTGTTTCTGAGTAGGCGATGTCTGGAATTAAATTTTTATATATAAAGCGGTCTTTTATGCTAATGTTTCACAGTAATCTTCAAAACGTGATCAAATTGATATAACGCAATGCGTTAGCAATAGCACTTTACAATGCTAATTTTATAGGTATCCAAGTAAACTGTATTTAAAGGTAGTCAAGTAAAAGAATTCTTTACAAATCCTCCTATGCAAATATTCACAAGAGATCTTTCGACCGAACAGAAACCAGTGAAATTCGGGCTGTAGCTTGCAAGACACCATTACACCATGGGCTTCGATCAACTCATGTTATATCCACACCATTTACCCTAGCGTATAAAAAGTTACATCACTCCCGTGCAAAGTCACAGAGCGAGCGCGGATCGAACTCGAGCTGTGTGTACAACAGAAAATAACATCGGGTTCATCATTTCTGAAGCCCCTCTTTAGCTTCACCAAACAGCTGAAAAAAGCAAGTTTCTTAAAATAACAAACACAACAATAGACCGTTGTCTATGAGTAGTGACATTGGCCTAGTACTTGCGATATGCTGAAGTGAGTGCTGACCTTAACCTGCGTTAGTTTATACAGACAAAATAAATGAATTATGTAAATTACTTACCGGGTAATTTGCATAAATGTTGTAGCAAATGGTTTAGTACTCCCATATGGTGAAGTGAGTGCTGATCTTAAACTGCGTCAGTTTATACAGACAAAATAAATGAATTATGTAAATTACTTAACGGGTAATTTGCACTAATGTTTACAATCACTAGCCCTAACTTTTGCACTGTTTAATTTTACCCTTTAAGTCACGTAGTTCTTGTGCAACTTGATAGAAGACAATGTAGAAACTCAGTTCTTTGCGAAAATAGCGTCTGGATACACACTGTTATTCGCTGGTGAGGAGCCAAGGATCAGAACAATAGAGTCGTCATAGCTCAATGGTTAGTAAGCACCTTTAACGCACACGGTACAGGTTCGAGTCTTTCTCGTCGGCGAAGCTTATTCATCTCTAGTTGATATGTAACCTCATTCATAGAGTTGAAAGGTTAAGGTTTAATCTTGGCTGCCAAGCGTTATATATCGTCTATTTTAATCAGTGACACTTTAAGTGGTTATTACCTCAAAATTATGCAGGAATATATAAAGAGTTTATCATAATACATAATATGTTCTGCTATTGTTACTCCTTGCTCAGAATAGTTCTGCTAATGCCTACAGAAATTATAGTATTTGTTTCGACGTCTAAATTTCTCAGATATCACAGGCTTTAAAAATGCTATTCAGATTACAAACGGTTTCGACTGACAGTATGATCTTGCTAGGCTTACAGTTATCTCACCCCGACCCCTAAGGGTATTCGACCTCTATATTTTCCAGATATCACAGGCTTTGCAACTGCTATTTAGATTACAAACAATTTCGACTAACCGTATGATCTAGCTAGGCTTACAATTATCTCATGGCGTGCCTCTAAGGATGTTTGACGACTATATTTTCCAGATATCACATACTTTGGAAATGCTATTCAGATTACAAACGGTTTCGACTAACCGTATGATCTAGCTATTCATACAATTCTCTCATAGCCTGCCTCTAAGGGTGTTCGACGTCTATATTTTCCAGATAACACAAGTTTTAGACCTGCTATTCAGATAACAAAAGGTTTCGACTAACCATATAACTAGTTAGGCTTACAATTATCTCAAGCCCGGCCCCAAAGGGTGTTCGACACCTATATTTTCTCGGTATCACAATTCTTTGGAACTGCTATTCAGATTTCAAACGGTTTCTAATAACCGTATGGTCTTGCTAGGCTTAGTTCCGCCCCTAAGGGTGTTTGGAAAAGGGTTAGATGCTTCAGATTTGCTTACCCACATTATATGCCAAAATTGTTTTTCCACCTTGTCTGACCCTACCTGCTTAGATTAATTTCGTTCATCCTATCACGACCTTATCTAATTGATACGTATTGTGCGACTTGGCTAGGATATTGCTGAAACTTGTAACTAGCAATTTTTATCTTAAAATAATTTTCGCGCGCCTTACCTGACCCTCACCTGGACGGATTAATTTCGTTCATCATATCACGACCTTATCTAATTGATACGTATTGTGCGACTTGGCTAGGATATCGCTGAAACTTGTAACTAGCAATTTTTATCTTAAAATAATTTTCGCGCGCCTTACCTGACCCTCACGTGGACGGATTAATTTCGTTCATCCTATCACGGTCATATCTAATTGATACGTATTGTACGACTTGGCTAGGATATCGCTGAAACTTGTAACTAGCAATTTTTATATTAAAATAATTTTTGCTCGCCTTACCTGACGCTCATCTGGATGGATTAATTTCGTTCATCCTATCACGATCATAACTAATTGATACGTATTGTGCGACTTGGCTAGGATATCGCTGAAACTTGTAACTAGCAATTTTTATATTAAAATAATTTTTGCTCGCCTTATCTGAGCCTCACCTGGACGGATTAATTTCGTTCATCCTATCACGATCATATCTAATTGATACATAGTGTGCGACTTGGCTAGGATATCGCTGAAACTTAACTAGCAATTTTTATCCTAAAAAATTTTTGGTCACCTTATCTGACTCTCACCTGGACGGATCAATTTCGTTCATCCTATCACGATCATATCTAATCGTTACGTATTGTGCGACTTGGTTAGGATATTGTTAAAGCTTGTAACTAGCAATTTTTATTTTAAAATATTTTTTGATCAACTTATTTGACTGACCCTCACCTGCACGGATTAACTTCGTTCATCCTATCACGGTCATGTCTAATTGATACGTATTGTGCGACTTGGTTAGGATATCGTTGAAGCTTGTAACCAGCAATTTTTATCCTAAAATAAGCGATGAATTTCTTCGCAATTGAGAAGATACTAGTATAGTATGTATCATAGGAACTGAATAAATTTGTATTTGTATTTATAATTACAACTTATTAACAGGCATACTACACGCTGAGTTCCTCAAGGATTGATCAAAACCAAAAACAAAAAAATTCAGTCTGTTGACTAGATATCGCAAATTGTCACTTAATATCTCGGTTAATCTTTTATTTTAGTGTCAATGCTACTTCGTTATTATATCTAAATACTAAATTAAGATATGATTGAAATACTATCTGGCAAGGTTCTGAAAGTTATTTATTTAAAACTAATGCGGCGTCAAGATATAATGTGCCCGGTGTTTGGTACTTTTGTCACCCTTCTGTCGCGACCCTAGCGTATAGACAGTCAGGGTGACACCCATAATGTAAATCAATTGTCGAAAATGTACGACACACCCCTAGCTCCTACATTTTTCTTTACAGTAGCGTAAAACACCATTAGCTACCAGTTTTGCGCGAATTAACTGTAACGGACGTGGTCTGTAGCTAATGAGGTTCATTAGTCAACTGTACTGCCTAATTTCTTAAAATTCTCGAAATTTATATCTAAGCCATATTAACGTTGATGTAATAATGCCGCACACTGTCAATAAAACTGCAAGAAGATATGATGTGCATCAAACTGTCGAGAAGTTGAAATAACACTAGCTAGCTACTTTTGATGTAATTTATAAAAAGCATGGGCGTGTGACGCCCTGTTGTCGACCATCGATTCCAAACATTAGGGCCATTATAGCAAAATATATATAAAAAGACCAGTAGTAGGTCGTGATGAAAGAAAAAACGGATATTGAATATAGCAACTTTATATATTCAGCGAAATCGGGCAGAGATAGCTCAGTCGGTATAATGCTTGATTGCCGATCTAAAGACGAAAAATAGCGTATTTGAATACCTACGAAGCTTAACTTATGAGTCGCTTGCTTTCCTCATCCTTTCGTCGCTTAGCACCTACGACTTGGCTTTACTGGAAATTTATGAAACCTAATAATTGTAATTAAAAGAAGAATTTTCACCCTAGTTGAAAATTCGCTGATCTTATTAGTTAGTATTTTCTTTATAAATTCAGTTTAGGAAGAATCTAAGTACAATGTTTATATATCAGAACTTGAATCGTGAATCAGGATAAACAAATCCTAGCTCATAACCGTTGATATCCATCGTCATCTTCACCACCCCATCCCCAATAGTCGTTTGAAAATCCGTTGATTGTTTCAAACTGTTTGGTTGTCAGCGCTACAATTCCGCCGAAAAATGCCGGATAGACGAGCCTGAGAAATCATGCATCAATATGTCAGCTAAGTAATAAGTCCAAAGCATCTAAGAGAAATAAATCCTAAATCTTAAAGTCGCGTAAATCTTTTAGGTCACTTAACACACGTGTGAGTCCTTCAGATAGTTGAGGATTTTGAATAGATGGCGCTCAAACCTGCACAGTCGTAAATAACTATGAGGTCATTGCTAACCGTAATTTGTAACAATCCCACAAAAACGTCCCAATCAAAGCAATTTTATCAAACAAGTAAATACTAAGCTAATCAGTAGGCTAATTTGCAACTAGTTAAAATTATAATTTTATTATATTATAATAATATACGATATAAGAATATATCGTATATTATTATAATTATATATATAATTATATAATAATATATATAAGACCCAAGAGTCTACGCAGCTTAGCAGGTCGCAGGCGCTCTTCACGGGGTGTGTTCGGACCCCGCCCGAAGGGTTGCGCACGTGTCTAGTTTCAGGTATGATTTCTGAGGTCCCCCAGAGAGGCTAGCACCGACACCTGCTCACAGGTCATGGAGCCTAGCCGCTATTCCCTATCTTAGACTCATTGGAAGTTGTTTAGTTCTATTTTAGTGTGATAAGTGTTGGAATAAAGCATGAAAGTGGCCCTCGAAATTTGAAGCTCAAGTTGATTTACCTAGTTAAGATCTTGGTATGCTCCGTGTTAGAGCATTGACCTATGTGGCCACCACAGGGTTAGGACAAGCCCTGAGTGTTTAATGTCGGACTGTCAGTGGCGTGGCCTGCTTCTTTCACTAAATTCTATCTCGACGAAAACATTCGAAATTCCCTATTGAACTTCTCTGAGTATCGCCAGGGACGAGTTAACTTTTTTGACTGTGTTCCTATGATTTTACTCCTTGGTTCCAGTAAAACACGAAATAAATTAGTTAGAAGGCCATACTCGTCAGGGCTTGCGACATTTTCGCACACAAGCCATGGCGAGCAGTGCCTGATCGTCCCGACGGACAAACCATGAAAATCCCTATCATCTCGGTATGCAATAAGACTCTACTCGGTACCAATGACATAAGTTTATTTGCACGATCAAAGGTTAATGTTGGGACGAGTGTTTGCGGATAACTGTTGGGGTGAACTAAGCAAATCGAGTAGGGGAAGCCTAGCAGCAGCTCACAGTGATCACTTAAGTTCGGTAGATTATGGGTCGTAAGGCATTACAAGGAAAACACGAACGGAGCATGCAGATACCCGCACGTACGCGGACCCGGTGGCGGTTATCCCTGCTTTAGCTCAACTTTGGCGAACTAATCAGCCCTGCGGCGCAATAAGCAGGGGCCCTAGTGTGCTTCAGAAATCGCTCCTTAATGCGGGGCGCTTTGCGTAACGAATACCTATGCATAGCCACGAAACTTGGCCGGGGCAAAAGGAAAGGCGGCGTTCCAAACCGACTACACGAGCGTTGTAGCATGGTTACGACGCTACTCAGAACAAGGCTAATCATGAAGTATGTCAAGGGCACTCCAACATTTACCTTCGGGATACTCTTGCCCTACAGCCCCTACATAGAATCATAAACATGTTCGAAAGCCTTACCTACCTAACAATACGACTGACCGAATGGGAGGCTAAAGAAGAAGCGGAGTAGAATAATTCATCGCATCTAGACCGGGGGAACGCGGTCTGGGTGTGACATGGTGTGTTGCGTCCCCTTTTTGGGCTGTCTGATAGGCCGCCCCCATGGGCGAGCCCAGTTGTTCGATTTCAATTTAGTCCTTTTTCGCTGGAATCTTGGGTGAGGGCACGTTTTTTTCTTTATAGGCTGGACGCACCTCGCCGAGGGCCAGATCGGCCTTATCTCCTATACGTGGGGCCGTTTGGAGTCATCGGGCCAGGGGCGATCGGCCCCGGACGCGTTCGCGTCTTTTGTCTTCTTTTCGGTTGCTGTTTGGTTGCCTCTCTCTAACGCCCGTTTTTCTATTACACTGCACTGTTGCAGTGTCTCAACTGCATTGTAGTGCTGTTGAGTTATTATCGATTTAATAGTCGATGTTCCTATATCTCTGTGGCTGAATGGTTAAGACTAATAAAACTGCAGCGGGCTTGAATCCCCTGTGCAGGATCAATTCATAATACAGGAAAATAGAGCTGGCAGGCACTGAAACTGCAGAAAACTGAAACTGGGCATACATAGTACATAGCCTAAAGGGCAAACCGAGATAAAACTGCAGAAAAGCTAAACTCAGCGATCAAATCGCTTCAAGAAGAAAAAGGGGTTTTGCACTCGCCCGGTTTGGGGCCGAAATGGCCCGGGCGAGGAGGTAAGTTTTCTTTATTTTCGGGGAGTCCTAAAATTTTGTTTGAAGGCGGGGTCACGGAGTGTTTCTCCCGCAAAGGCGGTATCTAGTGATGACGCAGGGGCAAGCCTTAATGCTGTTTCTTTTAGACAATGGTCTCGAGAGAAGACCATTTCGTAGTGCAATGGTAAACTTAGCTGTTTTAATCACGTAGTTATTTGGGTCCAAACTGGTGTACCACCACAAAACGAAGCGTCATCGGCCTATGTCGGAATCGGCGAAATTTTGTTGAGCTTGGGGCTTGTTCCTCCAGCTCATCTTTTTGAATAATCCGGGGTCTAGAGTGACATCTAAAGTTAATCCGGTCAGTCGTCACAGTGAAATTTGTATCTAGGTGAGATATCAACTAAATTAGTTAAAACGCCATAGGGTCGGCGTCAACTGATTTAAACCAAGACAATCCTTAAGCAGCATTCCGCGTAAGCAGCAAACACCTTAACCTCAAGTGACAATACCTAGAATTTGATCCGTCTTTTGTGTTCCCAAATTTTCCTAACTCAAAAGAACAAAACGAAATTTTAAGGGTTTCCTAAAACCCGACGGAGGCTAGTCCTCCGTCCCTAATCTGCGCTTCTGTCCAAGCCCAAACATGGCATGGGCGTTGAACGATCGATTAAGTTATAAATTTGTAAACCGTGAACATAAAAGTAAAGCAAGTCCCTACCTGTTCAGCTTCTTGGCGTCGGAAAGTTTTACCGTGGTCTGCTCAACAAAATTCAACGATCCTACCTCAAGAATTGCAAGTCATGTAAAGCGTGGACCAGAGACGTCCATTTTGTTTTGTCCTACCTAAGACCACGGGGAATCAGAAAGACTTCGAATTGGTTTGATCAGTCCTCACTGCACTCTAAACAGGCATATCCCGAATCGCCTAACGTCTCCTACGTCGGAACTCGATATTAATGATTGATTCCAGAAATGGGTTATGTGTAGCATTTCGGTGGGAACGGGGAGTTAGAACCCGAACGAGAGTGTTTCTACCTAAGTGCGAGGGGCGCGCTACATTCACGGGGTAACTCAACGAACGGCCTGTTACTCTTCAATTGGCAGGGAAAATAAACCCCTGCTGTAGCTAAACCTTCCTCACCCTTACGGTTGATCCTTGGGGCAGCACCAGCTGAACCCCCTTCGCGAGGTATATACCTACGCGGAAATCTTTCGTCCATCGAGTAAATCCCAAGCGAAAACGAAAAGAGTGAGAAAACCCGAGTCACATGAAAACTATGAACGTTAAAATAATGCGTCGGAGCCGGTCAGTAAAGTCGACCGAATTCCGCGCTGTCGAGGTCCAACTGATTCCAAGATTCGACGCGTTGGCCGTAACCTCGAAATTTTCGCCTGTAGTTAGGGATGGCGATCTTGTCGCCATCCAATCGTCGTTGGTCGGGCAACGCCCATTTTTCTTGGGTTTTAGTTCAGTGTCCAATTGGAGACACTTCCGGAAATTCAAGTTGTGACGGCTACTGTAAGCCGTCGATGTCCTTAAAGAAAGTCGGCTTCAATTAGATTTGCCGACATCAAGTTTGAATCTTCCGAGTACTCGGAAGTTGACCATCTGTGATTCTAGCCCCAAATTTCCCATGAAATCTGAGCTTTTAAGTTCAAATTTTATGTAATTAGCGCCGGATGTTCTTTGAAATCAAATCCAACGCCCACGTTCTTAAGACAACATCCGGTCCCAAGATGGTTAATCCCCACACTTTTCCCCGTAATGTCCTTAAAAGTTGCAATCTGTCCCTTCTTTTGGACTGTTTAAGCTTCCTGTCTTAATTGGGTCGGCAAACGACGACATCTCCTTTGTGGTCGGGACATGCCGCTCGTCGATCCAACTCAATCTCGTTATAGAAGGTGACCCGAGTCGCGAGGACACCCCAAAAATCGAGAAAACCAATTTCGATTATGATTTCTAATTGAAATAGCTGATTTCGTCATGTCCCAGGGGGAAAAACCAATGACGGGAATCCACTTAACTTAATGTCGGAGGTAGAACATCCTCCAAGGGACTCCTAGCGGGATGGGGGCCTCATTCGGAGGTCCCAGAAGCCCACGGGAGGGCCTCAAACGCACCCCCTTCCGTCCTAATCGTCGAAATAACGTCCCTCCGTAAAACTCTTAGATTTAACGCTCTTATGTACGCGATGTCCTCGTCCGTCCGTATCTTCTGTGTCCTTATGTATACATACCTGCATATATATACATAAATATACTCATAAATACACACATATTCACATACATTACACACGCTGCACACGAGACATGGTGGCGACCTGAGCGACAGAGAGGTCGCTCAGTTACAATACACACAAAACACAACAGCGACAATACAACAACACAAAAACAACCGACCAAAGAAGTCGGTTAAAGAAAGCGACAAAACAAAACGACAAGAAAGGACAGCGAGGTCACGACGAGAGCGAGGCGGGACGCGGGCGGGAAGTGGGACAAGGGAAACCCGGGGGATTTTAGAGGGGTTGGGGCGGGATTCGGTCCCAGGACGAAGAATAGGGCCGATTGATACCAAACACGAGGGGGAAGGACGTAGTAGCGGGCCGGGACCCACTTATGGGTTCCGATGTATATTAGTATGGGGAGCTTTAGCAGGCTTTCCTGCGTTAGTGGTTGGGCGGAGTGACGCTCGCCGGGTATCGTTGGACTCGTCGTCCAACGGCAATTTAAACGAGGGGTGATATCGCTACCTTGGCGGCAGGGGTAAGGACGGTGCTAACGTTGCAGCGATTAGAGAGAGTAGTGGCTACGGTAGGGACGCTGTCGCTGGTCATCCCGAGTTAACGGGGCGGTGGATCATGACCCGCCGGGTATTTTTGGAGACGTCTCGTCAAGGCGAATCTAATGAGGGGCGGTTCCCCCATTTTAGAGTTGAGAGAAAAATCTCGAATTATCGGTGCCCACCAGCGATTGGCAACCTAGATTCAGGCATCTTTGAGTGATGCCAACGGGTCAGCGGGGATTTGGACGGGGTCCTGGCGCATGCCGTTGGACTCACCTCGTTCCAACGAACAAAACGGGGGGTCGCATGCACCGGTTCAGAAGCGGGGTAGAGCAACGAGGACAAAGAAAGGTGGGTACTTGCATCGGTCGCGTGTTATAGCAGGGTAATAAAAGGCTGTTGTACCTAGAATACGCAATCGTCTAAGGGCCACATACACACATATATACATACATACACATTATATACCTTATGTTATGTTATGAATATCTGAAAAGTAGTAGTCCTGGTTCAGTTCTGACAACCCAACTTAGTGTAAGTAGCGGTTGTCTTAATAAGTTACGAGCAAGGTTCAGGCGTCGTCCGGGGCGATTTCGGTGTCCAACAATAGTCCTTGAAATGTTCGGTCAGCACGCTCCGGTTGTTCTCCGGATAGCACTGCCCTAGACGGCCGCGGGCCGTCAAATTAACCCGTACCCGTCATTCTCCGCAAGCTCAAAAACTACCGTTCGTGTAAGATTAATTGTTTACAAATCGTGCTTTCTCTTAACCATGGCTTAGTATACAGCTAAAACCACGTAAATTTAATATTTTTGAGTTTGGTCTAGGTAAATGCGTAACTTGAACGACCAACCCTCCTATTCCCCGGACGGTCGTAACCGTCAAACCTTAGCATATAACGTCTGATGGTTGTTTTTTTACCTAATTTCCAGTTTCCTTCGGTGTGGGGCGCCATCTTCAGTCTTACAAATCGGTTTATACGGCTTATTTCCCTATAATTCGGTCAGCTTGTAACACTCGTCCCGGTCAAATTCGTCAGTTACAACAAAGGTATACGGCATGTTATGCGAAGCGGTCAAGTAACATAATACGGCAACTTTTATACAAACGGTTCACTGATATATAATACGGCATTCTATACAAAACGGTTTACATGAGATAATACGGCATTTTATACAAGCGGTTCACTGATACGATACGGTATTTTATACAAAACGGTTCACCTGAGATAATACGGCATTCTATACAAAACGGTTTACATGAGATAATACGGCATTTTATACAAGCGGTTCACTGATACGATACGGTATTTTATACAAAACGGTTCACCTGAGATAATACGGCATTTTATACAAAACGATTCCCATGATATAATACGGTATGCTATACAAAACGGTTCGCATGGTATAATACGGCATTTTATACAAAACGATTCCCATGATATAATACGGTATTCTATACAAAACGGTTCCCGTGATATAATACGGCATTTTATACAAGCGGTTCACTGATATGATACGGCATTTTATACAAAATGGTTCACACGAGATAATACGGCATTTTATACAAAACGATTCCCACGATATAATACGGTATTCTATACAAAACGGTTCCCATGCCAACGCGTTCTGACGCAATCTGGGTGCGCAAGTCATGAGACGCTCGTGACAGGGCCGGGACAGGCCTGTTACAGTACTTCCATAATCTGTCAAATGTCTTAGAGATTGAAACAAACTGTAATAGGGAACCTCAACCTTGATCGGTGCATACACAAACAGATAGTAGTAGTTCCATACACTGACAAATGTTTTACAGATTGAAACAAACTATAACAGAGAACTTCAACCTATATCGGTGCATACATAAACAGATAGTAGTAGTTCCATACACTGACAAATGTTTTAGAGATTGAAACAAACTATAACAGAGAAGTTCAACCTATATCGGTGCATACATAAACAGATAGTAGTAGTTCCATAATCTGTCAAATGTCTTAGAGATTGAAACAAACTGTAATAGGAAACCTCAACCTAGATGGGTACATACACAAACAAAATAGATATATATTAGCATTATTGCGAAGCGCAGAGAATAAGGATAACATAAAGCAAAGCATTAGAATAAGCACAGAGAATTAAAATAAGCACAAAAAATAATGATGCATAAAGTCATTCTACTTGATACTTATGGGCACAGCCCATAAGTATCGATGAGAATGATTTTATGCCATACTGAAATATATAGATGATGTCTAAATATATTCTACAGAAACAAAAAACCGGAAACCGTAGCAAAACGGCTTCATATCTCGTGAAATGATCGTAAGCATTCGCGAACAGCAAACCATGAACAAAAAATTTAGCCACAAACGCATTGCTCGTAATTCGTTGACATAAATTATTATAAAATTATAACTTTACCGCGCAAGCAATCTACCGGCATTTAAGGCGGCCGAATAAAAGCAAATTAACAGGACATTTTTGTTTAAGTCTGAAAATCGTTCCTCCTTAGTCTTCCTAAATTTTACGAAATTTGGAACATTTAATGAAACTGTTACTTGTCGATCACCTTATAATAATGAGTCTACTGAAGGAAGCAAAATCAATGAATCAATTTGCATAGTTAAATTATTTTTGGTAATAAAACTAAATTCTTTTTTTGTAAAATTAAGAACGAATATTAAGTTCTTCTTACTGTTGGAAAACAACATTCGTTTTTAGTCCTCGTTCCGCCTCAAAGTTGTCTTAGTGTTTGCCAAACTTACCCATATTTCCAGCGATCAACAGCGACAGCCATATGCCGTGGTGCACGCTCACGTGGACAATAATAAACATTACGATCGTCGATCGGAATAAGATCAACATCGCTAAACACCACGCAATCAAACCGATAACGCAATTTTGCTTCAACGTACCCGATATTCAATAGCTTAGCGCGATTGAATGTTTGGTTTTTAACCTAAACTTGCAACAAATATAACAATCGAGTATCGCATCGAATTAGTATCGAAAATTATGAGATATTTCTCTGTTAGATTAAGGGCATGTCCGCTTTACGTTTGATCCGATGAGAATTCGACTTAATTTGATATTCGACTTGATTTGATGATATGCTATCAAATCCGAATCGGATAACGTATATATACGTATAAAAGGCATGGAGTTCGGTACTATCGGATCGAACAAATCGCATGCTATGTGATCAGAAATGTCATCGGATAGAATCACATCGGACGCAATGTGAACATGGCTTAAGTTACATTAAACATGAGATCTGAAAATAAAAAACTGAATAGAAATTAATAGCAAATGAAGACAAATTTTCACGCCAATCATTTCGTATAATGATTATTTTAATACAATGAATGAATGAAATATATGAATAACAGATCGATAATTTGATTTGCAAAATATATAGTTATCACATTGAGAGTATCCTCCAAAAATATAACTTGTTTTACACACACAGAGTCTTAGAGCGTTATCTGTATGAAAGAAATCTCCTAATGACAAGCGGCAACAGTTCTCGCGTATTTTCGTAGAAATCTTTAAAATTCAATTGACCTACGGGCTAAATCGCACCATTTTGTTTCAATGTGTGTTCCACTTTTTTTATGACTGTGCCCATGAACCAAATTGTTATTGTAAAATATTGTAAATTGCGGTACTGGACACTCAGTGTGATTTTCGATATTTTAGTATATATGTTTTTGCTGAAGCTGTATGTGTTTTTATTACCATATTCAATTATTCATTAATTCAATTAAACATTGTATATATATATATGTCTATTTAGCTGAGCATCTATAACCCGCCGCAAACTAATTTTAATAGCTTCTTTTATCAATATCCTTCAAAGCATTAATATCTTTACATTTTTTTGGATATATTATGTTTTATTCTTTATCCGAAATAGATAAATTTTTCAATCTCTAACAAATAAAGCTGAAGGTGAAACGATTTCCTAATATCAGACGTCATACCACTAGAATGTATATTTTGCATCGCTATGCGTTAAATTTCACGCAAGTGGTGCATAAAATTGAATCCAATGGTTTTGCACCATGACAATTTCAGTTTACGTTTCAAACTATAGCTCAAAACGCATAGTACGTGACCAAAAGTAAGATGCCATTACGACTTACTGATAAGAATGTATCACTTTTTGTCGTTCGTCGCAAATGGGTGAGGCATCAGCTAGTAATTAGTCCTGCCAGATCTTTCCAAATGGACACTTTATTAAAATCAAAAATTGGTCCCAAGCCCATCCCCCCAGTTTATTTGCTAAGGTTATTTGAGACGAAATAGATATGGTGGCTCTATTACCTATCTTTTGAGAGACCTGTGTTCGACTTATTTATAAAGTGTTATGGATATATATTTTATTGGAAAAACATTAACAATGATTTCGTTAATATTCATTTAGTAGTTCAAAAACGATTTTGCTGTGAGTATATACCACCGTACGGATTATGTTCCACGTGCTGCGACAAATTTTGTAAAACTGAAAATACTGAATACCATGCAAACATTTCAGTACTCTTTAAGTATATGGTATTTATTGGAAAATCCTTAGTTATGTACTTACTTGCTCTACAACAAAAATAGTATAGTCCAACATCTGTTTTTGCAGAAACGGATGCATGTTTCGAAGAAATATATTTAAATGCGATTGGCGGTCACGAAATGGAACTATAATTGCCACACGGGACCTGGAAATGCAGTTAATCGGCTTCCAGCGGCCTAAATACAGAGAAAAATAACAGTAATAAAAATTTGTAACGTTTAAACTATATATAATATGTGTGCTATATTGATAAATACGTTACACAAACAAACACATACTCGGCACATAAATACACACATATATGGAAACGACCTTGTGAGAACTTGATTGAACGGAATTGGGCAATAGTAAAACGTTTTGGACGCGAGAGCCCGTCATCAGAAAGCTATGGGCTGCCGTGACATTTTTTACAATGTTTTTACAGCTATGGCTGCCTTCATTCATTACCCTTTCTTCGCGCCAAATTCATATACCGATTGATACTTTTACTGCCAAGCATGACATGGGTGGTCATAGACGAACGCCGTTGTAACTGTATTGCATTCTGTGATCACTTGCAGCCTGATTCGCTTGTCCATCCTTGAGAACCAACGACTTTGTCGAACAGTTTAAAGTGTTACCTTCGATTATCTGTTCCCACGAAATGGTCGTCACCGCTAATCATTGTTTCGTAGATACTTGCTATGTAGCCATCGATGGAAAAAGCCATGTACTTGCTGTTTAGTGTGACCACGTTGAAGGTGCTTACTAAAATGTAGAGACATAATCGACCGAAAGGAAACATACGTATTGAAATTACCATTTGTACTACTGTTTTATAAACCATTCATCCCTGCCAAGGGAATCATCAGGCGGCTTAATGGCTACCGTTATGTTTTTTTATTTTTTATTAAATAAATTCACAACATCATGATTACACAACACAGCTATCCATATTAGGATACAACATAAAACATGTATACAATGCATAATCAAATAAATGACCCTTTTTCATTTTCTTCATAATGAAATCCATCGCCACGTGCACTGCTTCATATTGTTATTGATGTTTTACGAGCTTTTCTTCGACATCCGATCTGCCGTCTATGATATTCAACAATGACTTTCACTATGAAGAAGAAAATTACGCACATAGTATAGTTCCATGCTTCGCGAATGTTAATACCGAAATATCGTTGACAAAGAACTTTTATCCAGATCGCATGTTGGCAACTATTTCATAAACCTTGCTTCCATATAATGGTTGCTGAATGTATATCGATGTAAATGCCCATCGGCTGATAAGGTATTGACAAATTTATAAACAAATGCACAAATACGTCCACTAGATAAATCAATTGTGCACTCCATTTCAAGTTTCGTGGTGGTATTATACGAGCGTTAAAGTGTAGATTTCACATCGATTTATTCGTCCAATGAAAATCGTATCTAATTGCCGGGTTCCGCGTTTCGCTCGGTTCGTTTCTCCAATTGTTAAAACGCAATGCATTCGATTGTACTTTGCATCTAGCATTTAATAACAATAAAAGTGTTTCACATATGAATATTGCAAATACTGCACAACATAATACAGGTCGTTTGTCAACTGCCATAAATATTAGTTCTGACAACATCATTCTTTTCAGGCATTTTGTTCCAAAAATCTTCTCGATCTGGATTTATATTCAGTTCTGCAGTAAATTCACCCATTGAAAAAAGTACAATAGCTTTTTATAACTCCTTCACGAAATCAATCGAAAGTCTAACTTGTCTATCTGGCGAGCTTGAGGTGTAATTGCAATCGCTACTATGATCTTAGTTAAATGAATGCAAAATATTAATATCCTGCATTTTCCTTGTATCCGAAATATAGCACACCTAAGATTTCTACTCTGTCATTCAACGTGTATTATAAATCATTCTCATATCTATCATCGGATGATTCACATGGTGAAGATATATTAAACGAGTATCTATCATCATTCATAAACAGTGTAAATGATTGGTAAACTCAATTTTATCATATTCGATTTATTTTTTCCTGTATATGCTTTTTGCGTTATTCCCCAAATGTAATGGTGGGTGGCAAAGTTTAATCAAAATAGTCCCGTCTACATTCTATAAACCTTCATTACAGATAATGTTTGTAGTTTATACGTAATCGCTGGGAATTGACCCCCTGAGCTATGTAAACCTTATATTGATAATCGAGAGCCTGCTTAGTTAATTTAGATTTAGGAACATATAATTTACATTCATTAATTTGACTTAAAATTTGTCTGGTTTTTTACACTGTAATATTAGTGATGATGAACTTCTTGTAAATTTAAATTCAAGTTTAGTTTTAGGTGGAGAGTATTTTGGTTGCACGTGAGCATGCATTATTACTGGAAAATGAAGCTCATATTTATCTGACGCTAAAGTTTGTGCTACCTAGCTAAGAAAGCTGCATTATTAAGCGTATCGTCAAACATATATGTTCCATCTGGGTGATATAGACATACTGCCAAATACTGTTTCCGTTGCTCTGCACTCATAGCGTGTACAGTACGTACAACAGCAAAGGGTAATGTTTCTAGTTATATGTTATGGGTTCACTATTAATTTTCATCTCTGCTAAAGATAAAAGGGCATATACAAACATATTATTTGGTAATAGATTTGAATCTAGATACTGAAAGGGTTTATCATCTTTTTTTACAATATAAAACTCATTATAAAAGTATAAATATAAGAATATAAGTTATACTATATTATATATACTCAATATAAGTGATACTAGATTATATAAGTATTAGTATAAGAATATATATATATATATAAGTGTAAGAATATAAGTTATACTAGATACAACAATTAAATTAAAAGCCCTTTCTTCAGCTCTGAAACAAAATGAATCGTAAGCATCACAGCTTTGTAATGTTGTTTCACAAGCGATTTAAACATTTTGTGTTGACGTGATCGATTCTTGAACGGGGTGCTTACCACCCTTCCTATTTAGCTTTTCGACGCCGCATAGGTTTCCCATGTTTAGGTTTCTCTTTTTTGCGATACTTTTTAAGATATTTATTCAACTTTGGTACAGCCTTCAATGTGTTTACTTAAAACACAACAGTAACGCCATCTTGAGTGATGTACAAGTACACCTATCATTTTTAAGAACTTTATGAGATCCACAATGATACGGTCATCTTAGGTTCTTTAAAAAATTCTACCTTCTTAAATTCTGAATCAAAACTTTGAAAATACAATACCTCACACATACAATTATTAAAGTGAAATTCATAGTATTCGTGACACAATCTGCAGCAATTATGTGTAACAAATACTTGCATCTCCCGTTTAGTAGTCGCACCGTTACAAATGAACTCTTTAAGAACGTGGCTTTGCTCTGTTCAATATTCAAGCATTTATTCCCAATAAGTCTTCGATTTTTCAAGTGAGAAACTTCGAACCCAAAAGTTCTTCAATTTCTGGAATTAATTTGATCTCTGCATTATTTAGTAAATATACGCTAGCGCGATCACAACTTTCGACACAGGTAAACTCGGTGTTAAACATGCAGGGATGTCTTAAAAGTTGTGGTTATATATATCACACGATCCACAATGAGGGGCAAATTTAAAGCAATTAATTATGACGCAACTAACGTTTCTGGTTTATCTACAGCGCCGAAGGTATATAGCGAAGCACGGATGCGTGGTGTACATGTTAAGTTTAAAGATGTATAAGAATCGTTACGAGCACAAGAAGTTCATACTGCGCACAAATCCCAAAGACTTAGATTCAAGAGACGTCATACTGTTATTAAAGGAATTAGAACTTGTTTCAAGCTACTTTAAGGGATATCACTAACCTTGCAACTTATGATAACGGAGACAAGTACTTACTTGTTGTAATTGATTGTTTTACAAAACATTCATGGGTTGTACCTAGAGGACACACATAATTCTGGCTGCTCTAAAAGGAAGTGTTTACGCAAACCAAACCGGACAACTTTCAAACATATCACGAAAAAAATGTATCATCAACATAGTCTACGATTATTGTAAAAGTATAGGCGTCAATGCGCATATTGCAAAGAATAAGAGATTAAACCAAACATGGCAGCACGATTTATATGTGCATCAAGAATAAAATTTACAAGTCCATTACAGCTCATGATTCTCGACGATATATAAATGACTTGCAAAGTACAGTTAAAACTTGTAATAACGTTGACAACAGTTTTGGATTTGTCCCCTCCCAAGTTACAGTAGATGATGCGGTTCATATACGAGGGAAGGTATTCCAAGCTAATGACATTGATGCTCGACATAAATTTCAGCTGGGAGAAGTTTGTGCGTATAAGAAAGTAACGATTAGCCTTTGATCGTGGCTTTAATCAGTTTTGTCACGCGAAGTCTTGATAATCAACAACCAACTCCCGTTTAATCCTCCGGTATATACGATAAAAGAAGCAAATAACGAAACCATCTTGGGTAGATTTTACACATAAGAACATAAAATGGTCTATTTCGCAGATTACACATATAAAATTTAGAAAATTATCCGCAAACATAAGGCTAAAAGAATTGCAGAGTACCTACATAAGTGGTTGCGAAATTCCAGGAGAATGAACCCATGGGTACATAAACGGGATATACGGCCTATTTAGGGCTACACAACGTACCCACTTATGAACCAAATGCGGACGTATGGGTACACATTAGGGGCACTGAATGCAGATTATATATTCACAGATTAGGGATACATGAGTACATAATAAGGGTGCGTATTGGTTCAGCATAAAGCGGCGTTTACGTTATGCAATTACTTACCTTAAGATATATGCAGCAGGGCCGGATTTTGTCACAGTTTGCCGCGGCTGTAAAGCCATGCTTGGCTAGCCGCGACCAGTCAGTGTTATATTTTTTGGGCCGAGCCAGACCGTACAAATATATTATGTAATAGTAAATCGAGGCTACGAAATTGTCACAGGGGCTGGAATCGGCTTTGAAAGCCACAATATATGACGACAATGGAAAATCATAAAAAAGTGGAAATTGGTGATACATATGACATATATTCGTAAAACATCCTTCCAGTTACAACAGTGTAATATTCATCCATGAAAGAACGAGTTTTACATAACAACTAGGCTGGCTTTTGAAAGGGGTTTAAACAAAAATTTTGAAAATAGCGATACTTACGTATTTATTTCATCTGCATTTATGCTCCTTACTTTAAGTGCTCCTATTAATATTGCCTTTTTGGGCGCATAGTTAAATATTTTCCCTGTAACACAATCGGCAAAACTAAACGTAATAAATATTGTACTAGTAGTCAGTCCCTGCTATCAAACCCAGAGACATAGCCGTCCCAGGGTCGTACAAACATAGCATTGCTTGGTTATCTCTTTCATGTATTATATGTTCGTTTATGCGTGCGTTGTTATTCGCTCAGTTTGCGAAGTTGTTTAAGTAATCGAGCAATAGCTGCAAGATATTGTAGTAGCTCGTGCCAAAACAATCTGGGTTCAATCCGCCGCTACACAAAAGTTTGTTCAAGTTATATGAATTAAACATTAGTTTAGAAGCGAAAAGATATTTTGTTCAACCATTTCGGCCACAAATAACTGATTTTAAATGAGAATTTTGGATAGCTAAAATTTAAAATATACAGTTCGCGCATCATCAAGTAGCACTTTTTTCAGCGTCTTTATGAAAACAATGCAAATATTTGTAATTATGTAAATTGCAGCCTCATTAGCTTTCGCTGCATAGTACTAGTGTCAAAAATGTTTGCATTTTCACCGCGGAACACCGACGTACAAAATCATAAAATAGTAACGCGGATTTTTTCCACATTTCCAACTATTTGGATTTCTAATTTGTAGTTCATTAATTTTGCTGTCATTTTATGCATAATTTACAATAAGATACGTGCGCATGGTTCTAATTATGTCACGCGTTCAAATGGGATGGCTAGTATGTCACGCATACAGTCCAGCTCGACTATTTTAATTTTGAATAGCCTAGCTTGGCTATGCATTTGTCATCGAGTGTTGAGCAGAACTGTGATTTTGTCACGCGGTGTTCAGCCTTGCCTTATAACTTAAGCCAGAGACTATTTAGTCCGCGAACATTACGTTTTACAATACGTATCTAAACAATGCTCCAAAAGCAGCATACAGCTTAAAACGTTAATTGTATATATTAAAACAAATATATAATTAGAATTAGTGCGAAAATACTACAGAACAAAATGCTATTACACCAACAACATTGCTAAATAAAATTTCTCAATTGATAGTTCAGCCGGACGCTTCGTTTGTCACGCAGAGCGTAGCTAAGCTCCCTGTTTGTCACTTTGAGACTAGCTAAGTTATAAAAATGTACCATTGTAGTCCATCTAAGCTATAGTTAACCCAAACTAGTTGAATTGGACATAATTTGGCCCTGGCGCACGCATCTTATCGTAAATGATGCATTAAAGGATTTGAATGCTTTTAATGTTTTAATACAAGATTCTATATAATGACGCAAGCTTTTTCTGCTCAATTAAAAGTACGAATTAATTACTAATAATGAAATGAATTAATTATATTAAAATTATAAATTTAATAAATTATCTTTATTCTTAATGCGCCGGTAATTCCAAATACTGTGAAAATTTTCGGGTATTAAAAACAGAACTGTAGATAAGTACGTTGACAAAAATTAGTTCATAGGATCTTTCACTAAAATTCTTTAATTTTCAGAAACTCATAATTTCCCCAATCGTTCATGTTTTTGCTAATATGCTCTATTGTTTGTAAAATTTTCCCAAATTTTCCTCAATTTATATCAACTTATGCTTGTTTTTACTACATTTACCTAACTTTTTTGCCAAATTCCACAAAGTTTTCTGATCGTGAGCTGTGTGTGGAGCCATTGGTAAGGCGGAAATTGATAAATATGGCTTCTCCGTCATATCTAATTCTGTGTTTTCATTGCTTTCATCTGATGCGATCAGATTGAGCACGCGCGATTTTTATCGCATATCAATCGAATGTCGTAGTGTAAAAATACATGTACTGGTTAAGACAGGAGATAAATGCACTGCTTAGTGTGACAAAAGTCAAAAACTTATACTTGAGCATATTTTAATCATAAATCTAAATCAAACCTCCCATCTTCAGATCGGGAAACTGTTTCTCAAGCTCCTTCCACGAAACCTTGTTCAACATAGGTGTAATTTGTCCAACTAAAAGTTAAAAATAAATACGTAAATGAGCAAAATGACACTGCTGGAAAGGGCATTAATCTCAAAATTGGTGTATCACTTAAATTACCGAGGTGCATTTAACAAATAAACTCAGATTGTAGAGGTTTTTGCCGCTTTTGAATTAGCTAAAAAACTATGCTATTAAACAGACGATCTGATCTACCCAAGATTTACTTACGGTAGTCTGAAATACAATGAAAGATTTACCAGCGCGTAAATTAGAGTCTTGCACACTGTCACTTTCCCGCATTAATGGTTTCATGGAAATTTTTCAAGACGTCGAAGCCAGCAAATTATAAACGCAAATTGTATGGCTGAAAAGTCCACCATTATATCTTAGCAAATATTTGCGTTGCTCTCTCTATCTGAGTCTGTCGTTTCTGTTGTAAGATTATGAATCTTCAACGTAGACATGAGGTTATGCTATCGGCATTATTTTTAACAGTGTGACATAAGTAGCGGAAAATTTGTTAATACCTCAATTTACCGTCAACTGTTCATTGTGTATTTGAATTGATCTGCTGTTGTTCTGTATGGGGTAGTGAAACAAATGAATTAGCAATTAGAACCATAGCAATTAGAACCATTCTAAGGCAGTTAGCTTTAAATACCAAATTGTTTGTCAATGACTTCTAACCCACGTCCTATCTCCCAATATCTAATCAGACATCCGCAATTAAATTTTTCAGTATTTTCGTACAGT
>JASANE010022389.1:0-21674 GCA_030248225.1 Trileptium ribeirensis | reverse complement strand
ATAGATGCAGCAACAAAATAAATTGAAGGTTTTGCGCTATTCAGTATGTGATAGGGAACAGCTCGATGTAGTTCCCACATGACCACTGCTCGCTTGAAAGGTGACAGACTCATCTGTCGTGCACTGTATAGCCATCTGGAAAATTAAATCGAAATCTAAACCTCAATGACACTAATTACAGCACTATTTACCAAGTTACAGTCATGATAAATATAGTCTCGAATAAAGTTAACCTGTCCAAAACATCTTACACCACACACAAACGAGTTCAAACGTAATTACCTACCCATGTGAGTTTAAACGCGTTTGCGTGTATGTGCGTTTACATATTCGCAGGTGCGTTGCATCTGTGGTTACACGCATGCGCAACTATTCCTACCCGTGACTGATAACAACTACAGCCGAAAAATCTACAACCACCATAAACTGAAGTCACTGACGATCGACCAAAATTCAGCGATAGTGACAACGTAAACACAGCAGTACCTTGACCGATAAGGCATTTTGCTAGCATCAAATGTGGTCGCGTCATGTCCAAACGATGTACATCTTTTAAGAGCGAAATACCTATAAGTAACACGACAAACGGCAGAGATTATAGCTGTATTCGTATTATCGGCTATCGCTTAATATACACAACGTAGTGCCTGTGAACACGTTATTGGACGATTATTTATGGGGGTAATTAGCGCGGTGTGACAGTTTTGTAGACCCCGCAGTGGTTATCCGTGTACAAGGTACATATCTGTGTAACAGAGATCATTACTCCATGGTCATATTATGAATAAATCTGTTATATACATAGAAAGCTTTAGTGTAAAAAGGAGCTACGTGTATTACGTCCTAACTTGACTTTTTTGGTCTATTAACCATAACATTGTTCAAATTTTCATATTCAAAAAGCTAAACTTTTAGGAGTGCTTTAAAAAGACATGCAGAGTGTATAATGTTGCCAAGCAACAATTATTTTATTATTTTCCATGCAAAATGGTGTTACAAGTATGTGAAATGTATTTAGCACTTATTGGCATTATAATTTCGGAAACAAAAAGTGGGTAGTGAACACGCTTAGCACTTTTTGCACTTGTATGTATATAGCAGGAAGCAACCGGAATTCCGGTTCTGGTGAAAATCGTGTTCCGGTTGCGGTTCCTGCAAAGGCAAAAATCATAGCGGAACCGGAATTCCGGTTTAAAATTTTTGTTTAAAATTTTCCAAATTTTTGCTTCATCTGTGCTTTAAACAAATAATTATATACATAATGATCAAGTTCCAAGACAACCAAACAAAAGAAAAGATTAGCTCACCAAACTGCCCAGTGAAGCGTAAGTAGCACACATATTAATTTCAACAGGAATTTTTCATCTTGACCTGCAGTAGTTGCTTAACAAAAATAAATGTTAAGTCGGTGCTTGTAGCAGCTATTTCACCCGTTCAGAAGTCTGCGATGTATGTTAGAATTAATCCGGTCCAACTCGGTTGCAGAGAATGATTTATTTAGAAGTACTTAGCTGTAACCTTGGCTGACATAAATTGCTTCAACCACTAGCCAGGGCGCTTGTAAACTTTGTCAATCAGTCTACATTGGAGTAAAGTACCATAGGTGCAATCCAGCCAGAACCGCATTCTCGGTAATGAACTATGTTTATTGAAACTGCGCGAGACGTATTATAGTTTGTCTCAATTATAGCATTTTGATCAGAAAGTCATCATCGTCATCTAGCTGAAGGGCACTGGTTAATGAACGCTAGTCCAAACATTGTCTCTGACCAGTGACCACAAATTTTTGTATACATTCTTTTATTTTCTTTTAGAACCATATAAACCAATAATTTCAAGTTTCCTACGGAATCGCATGTAACAAACATATGTCCAGTAAAGCGTGTGGGGCGGTTGGAGACATGGCGAAAGTGTTTAGTCTAAGCTCCATGCGCTAGAAGAACATTCAGTTTGACCCAATTTACCCAAGTCGTATAGTGCTAGGCATTTCTATGGTCTCAGTGTCGGAAAAACAACATACTGATCGATAAATAAACACTAATAAGTTCCTCCGTCTCTTCAAAATTCGAGAAAGGTAATAATGTCATTGTAATACATTAAGTTTAATAAAAGTTATTTTACTACAGTTTGAATCAACTGTACCTTCATTTCTTCCTTCGTGTGTTTTACCATATAAGTTTCGAAGACCATGTTCCGGCTCCGGATCCGGTTCAAAAGGGCGGTTCCGGTTGCTGGTTCCGATTCCGGTTACTCCCTGGTAGCTTACCGCAATATATAACAAGTTATATAAATTGGAAACTTGCCGCTATGGTGCAGCAGTTAGCACGATGGAATGTAGTATAGAAGGCCGCTGGTTCGAATCCTAATGGGTTTTCATACAGCTTTCATTTTCATTTCTGTACATTTAATTCTTTCTCATTGTAAACAAAGTGTGCACGTTCTTCCTGTACAGCTAAACTGTCACAAAAGGTTAGTGACCTAGAAGCCACGTAGTGGAACCGGTCATCTAATAATTATACAATATATTACCTATTGCAGCAATAATTACATATACAAGGACAACTAATAAATGACCTACCACTAAATAGCACTCCTTAATGAGACCCATAAATAATCCACCAATAACGTGTTCACAGGCACGGAGATTAAAAGCCTAATTCAAAATCCACTAGGATAGTATTGTTGCTTATATACATATTATCATTGTTTGAGCACTGGTTTCATATATTCCGATATGCTACTTCTAAAGCATGAGATGTTGGTGTGGAATCCAGTAATCTAAAAGTCGCTGGTCGCAATCACGCGTCGGAAAAGTACCGAGAAGAATGTCATTAATACACCACAGAAAGAAGGTGTTGGTGCGTACAGTAGGATTCGGAATAAATTATTGTCAGTTCCTCGCTCGCAACGTTTCCATGGCAACATATAATTTTATTTTGAAATTTTATAATTTGCTCGTTGCTTGCACGCTCGTAAAGCGGCAGTCTATTGCGGCGAGTACTGTATGTATGTCAATAAATGTATGTAATTTTGGCACAATTTACCGCTACTTTGATGCCGAGTAATGTTAAGATGACCCTACCAACCATCTTATTTTGTAATTTCGCATAACGGAACGCTTTTTTGCCAATTGAAACTTGTCGACAAAATCTTCGCGAACACATTGCTTTGTGATTGAAATGTAGCAATCTAGCGTTCAGGAAAACTCGTGTTCAATTACCGATTTTTTATTAAGGACCTGAATTTCTGCAAAATGATTTTAGCCCAAGTTCTGTTCGACTTGGATTTGATTTTGCCAATTTTCGGCTAGCGAAAACCGATTGAAATAAAACATTTTCTCGTAACAAAGGTTTACAATTCGACATCGATTGTTACAAAATAGCATGGCTTGTGGGCTCACCTTAAGTTGAATTTCGCATAAAGAAACGGAGCCATCTACTAAAAACTGCCCGGATTTCCAGACAATGCCTCCACGACTATTAAAGTGATTGAATACATTGTGCATTGCGAACAATGGCGTTGGTTGTTGAACTGCAGATAAATATTTGGATAGAACCTGATATATTTGCAATGTAAGAGACAAAACATTGCCAATAAACTATTAACACCAATTATTAATTCCAGGAGTGCGGTGCCGAACTCCGTTTCCTCAACTTTTCGGCCCGTACGAGCATTATAATGTACATAAATAATTGAGCAAGTTTCAGAAGAAAATTCAGAACCTTGTAGCTGCAGATAATAAAGTAATAATACGTACGAATATTAATTTGCGTACGATTGTAAGTTCCTGAAAGTTGCGATTATTGGATAGAATAATACATTTGCAGTCATCCCTGTGGTCGAACTCCAGCATTCGATTAGGAAAATGGGAAAAATTTACTACAGTATTACGGCATAATGTTGTAAGTGTTGTCCACACTATGCGGGGTAGTGAATAATCGGTGAAGGCTGTGTGATCTCGCTATCTATGACACGGTGAGGAAAAAAACACCTGCATTCGAAGTAGAAAAATCTCAGGTTGGTGTGTATACAAAGACGACGCATGCTCTTCCAAATTGAAACAAGAGGGTACATAAAAGTGTAGGGGAGGGTATATAAACGTAAAGCAGGTGGGTACATAAAAGTGGAGGGGAGGGCTCATAAACGTGAAGTAGGAGGGCACATAAAATCGGAGGAGGAAGGTACGTCGGTGAAGCAGGAGGGCACAAAAAGTGGAGGGGGAAGGTACATAAGTGAAGCAGGAGGGTACAGGAAGTGGATGAGAGTGTACATAAAAATGGAGAGAGGGTACATAAAAGTGAAGCAGGAGGGTACATAAAAGTGGAGGGGAAGGTACATAAAAGTGGAGAGAGGAGGGGACATAAAAGTGAACCAGAATAATACATAAAAGTGAAGCAGAATAATACATAACAGCGGAGGGGAGTGTACATAAGAGAGAAGCAGGAGGCTAAATAAAAGCAGAGGGGCGGCTATTTGCTTTTCTTGTATTGTTCAGCCATTATTTCGGTTTTTCTCACCCTTCTGTAAAACCTGAATGGGCTTGTCCCACTCGTCTGCTCCACTTACGACACCATGCGTATATATCTAGCGAAAAGATTGCGCTCAGGCACTTCCTTCATGTGTTGATGCAAAATACTTAGGTATTTATCTATGAAAACAATGGTCTGGCCTGTCCACAGTGGGGGGTTCGTGGGATCCCCCACTTTCCAAATACCCCATGTTGGTGAGATTTTCCCCCATGTCCGTCACCCCCAACGGCCGAAACCCCCATGTTCAACTAATTCCAAAAATTTTTTATGTCCGAAAATTTATGTTTTTTGTTTGTAAATTGTTTTTAAACATTAATTACCACTATTAATAATGCTAAAATATCGTTTTTAGCTTGAAAATACGTTCACGGTAGTAAAAATGCATGCAAATATGGAAATATTTTGTATTTTTAAGCAAAACTTATCCCCTCCCCCACTTTCAATTTTCATGCGAGAATGAACATGCCCCCCCGAAGTTTCCCCCTCCCCACTTTTCAGAGGGCTGTGGACAGGCCAGATGGTTGTTGTAAAATGAATTTATTTAGTTGTACCTATAATATAAATATGATGTCTGACAAAAAGCAAAAATGTAGAGACCACGGTGCGATTCAGCCCTTCCGAGGAACTTGTATAAATACTTAGTGAACCAACACATTCGCAACATTGAATAAAAGTCGGCTTTTAAACACGATACGAACTTCATGACGCTTGTGCGACGCAAATTACGCAAAACAGAATGTGATATGTTTTCGTTAAAATATTCTAAACTACGACCCCGTAAAAATGAGAGTACAAAAATATGCTATTTATATTCCCAAAATCGAGCAAGTGGCTATGCAACGTATGAAATGTTAGAAAAAGTCCTAGACAGTTTTGTTGGATTTTGTAAGTGTATTTACGGAACACAAAAATGTACTAACCATTACGAAAAATAGCTTCAGCGGTCCAATAATCATGAAATCCAATGCTAATCTCGCCACACAACAACGTAAGAATACCGTCGGCTTTGCAGATTGATTCGTTTTCTTGTAATATGAAACAAAATGAAATAAAGTTATCACAATAAAGCATTTAGTACATAGATAATAATAATAGCAATCATCGTAGTAGAAGTTGCGGGTTTGATCTACTTTGTTCTTCAGACGATTCCAGTTCAAGGAAGTTAGCCTAGAAACGGCCTAGCAATCGCGGTTAAACGCCTATCATAGTATTGAAGCCGTAAAACGAATACATTACAAGGAATAATCGACAAGGACAATATACTAATAATAATAATTCGCATAAACAAAGGTTCAAAACCATTTGAAGTACTCGGAACCAATGAGTCTGCTAATCGTTCGACGTTCATTTGAGAAAGTTCAAATTTTGTTTTAAAGGTATTCCAATTCTGTGTGAGACTTAGTCTATAATTATTTTAGCAAGTTTTTTTTAATTCTTTCGAAAACACTGTTCCAATTTTATTCGAAACTTGTTCATGAATCAATATGTAGATACATTTATTTGTTCGATTTCTATTCATAATGTTCGCTCGTTCATAGGAAACTCAATAGTCATTTTAGCTAGTACTGTAGAAAAACGGTAAGCCATGCTCAGCTCAACAAATCTGTAAGTTACCCTAAGACAACTGCGGTAGTGCTGATGTAAATACCAAGCTTGTTGCACAGGCATAATATACAAGTACGTATGTTGATCAGTATGTTTCGAAAGAAAAGAAATATTTTTGAGAAAATCTGAATTCTATACGTTGTACAATAAAAAATTATGTTATATTGTTTACAATACGCGTCAGAATTTTTGCTGTCACATTGTACTGTCGAGAAAAAAGATAGGAGAAAGAGAAAAGATGTCGCAACGAGCGCTAAAGATTTCTCATTCTTAATTTGAAGAAGTTTCACAAAATTCTATATTCTATTTTTTCGATAACACCATCATAACGGCCGGATTAGAAACTGTGATTTCAAGTACATACATTCCGCGCTTACTCCGTTGTGATGGCATTTGTCCAATTAACTCTTGATTATGTTTTGAAGGGCGAACGAACACCACCGTTACTTGCAGGTACTGCACTGTATATTAACTTGCGCTTAACTTATATTATGTTTCGAACAACGAACGATTACCGTCGTTTCTGCCGGGTACTGTACATTAACTAGTGTTTAACTTGCATTACGTTTCGAACGGCGAGCTAACACAGTCGTTTATGGCGGGTACTGTACATTAACTAGTGTTTAACTTGCATTATGTTTCGAATGGCGAGCTAAGGCCGTAGTTTCTGGCGGGTACTGTACATTAACTAGTGTTTAACTTGCATTATGTTTCGAACGGCGAGCTAACATCGTTGTTTCTGGCGGGTACTGTACATTAACTAGTGTTTAACTTGCATTACGTTTCGAACGGCGAGCTAACACAGTCGTTTCTGGCGGGTACTGTACATTAACTAGTGTTTAACTTGCATTATGTTTCGAATGGCGAGCTAAGGCCGTAGTTTCTGGCGGGTACTGTACATTAACTAGTGTTTAACTTGCATTATGTTTCGAACGGAGAGCTAACATCGTTGTTTCTGGCAGGTACTGTACATTAACTAGTGTTTAACTTGCATTACGTTTCGAACGGCGAGCTAACACAGTCGTTTCTGGCGGGTACTGTACATTAACTAGTGTTTAACTTGCATTATGTTTCGAATGGCGAGCTAAGGCCGTAGTTTCTGGCGGGTACTGTACATTAACTAGTGTTTAACTTGCATTATGTTTCGAACGGAGAGCTAACATCGTTGTTTCTGGCGGGTACTGTACATTAACTAGTGTTTAACTTGCATTATGTTTCGAACGGCGAGCTAACATCGTTGTTTCTGGCGGGTACTGTACATTAACTAGTGTTTAACTTGCATTATGTTTCGAGAGGCGAGCTAACGCCGTAGTTTCGGGCGGGTACTGTACATTAACTAGTGTTTAATTTGCATTATGTTTCGAACGGCGAGCTAACATAGTCGTTTCTGGCGGGTACTGTACATTAACTAGTATTTAACTTGCATTATGTTTCGAACGGCGAGCTAACACCGGTGTTTCTGGCGGGTACTGTACATTAACTAGTGTTTAACGTGCATTATGTTTCGAACAACGAGCGAACACCGTGCGTCGTTTCTGGACGGTACTGTACATTAACTAGTGTTTAACTTGCATTATGTTTCGAACGGCGAGCTAACACCGTCGTTTTTGGCGGGTACTGTACTGCATATTAACTAATGTTTAACTTACATTATTATCGTTTCTGACGAGTACATTAACTAGTGTTTCCCACGTTTATATAATGTACTATATTCGTTTACGAGCTAAAACAATCATGTGCGTCAGTCACAGCATGAAGAAGTTTCGTATTTGAAACATCAACAATGAAAATAGCTCATCACAAAAGCATAATGCGTGAAGTTCATTAGCATTTAGTATCTGTCCTCTATCCTTTCCCTGCTAGCACATGGCGTTATGCCATAGTTTCTCTCTTTAAGATTCAATAATAATTCGTTTTACATACATAGCTAAAAGCACTCTACATGATAAATGTATGTAATTTACTTACTGATGCTCAATTTGGACCGTCCAGAATAGCACCTGAAATATTCGCTCGATGGTCGTTTCATGCCCGCTCGATATACAGCACTGGTCGCTCGATGTTTGTTAATGCCTCGCTTCAAAAGCAATAGTTCTATGTAACACGCGCTGTGAAATGTATAATCACAATTTAATTCAAGTCAAAACACTAACCTGAAGTTATTGCGTCGCTAGCAGCGGCATAGTCATTATCAAGAAGACATTCAAGGGCATCAAGAAATGGGCCCAACTGACCGTCGCGAGGAGAAATGTATTCCAGGTCAAACGTGTCTAGGCCTGGCCACGATAGTTGTTCCTCTTTACCTAAACACAACATAAAATAACAAGAAAGCTTTACGCCTACGATCACAGCTAAACGAAATTAAATCGAGTTATCGATTCATAGAAATTTAATAACGATGATCTGAGAGGAGTGTTTCGACCAGGTTAGCTGCTGTAGCATCATCCGCGTTTGATAAATTAGATTGTATGGCGAAATGATTTGGTTAGCACGAGGACGAAACTCAGGACCTGCGACGCGTGCGTCATTCCAGTATTGTTTTAAGGTACAGCAATTTGGTCTCCCGAGCGTGAGACATATTGCACCTTAGCAGTGTTTGAAGGCAGCTGTCTACGCAAGATTCTGCTTATTTTACGGTTGAGCCATACTTCAAACTGCACATTGCATACTTCGGGGAACCAGAAATCCAACATTTCGCAGACTGTTACCGCGATGCAACAACGATATTGAGACACGTACTTAGGATCGCAGACTCCCAATTCACAAAACAGACCGTGCTGGCAGATGCACCTTCATTTATAGCCACGTGGTCAGGCTCTAAAAACCTGGAGACGTTCAATACTGAAGGAGATTGAGCCGTTGCTCACAGACGTATCATAGAGACCATGGGGGCATGTTCTTCTAGAGGCCATGGCTGGGCATACCTCCGACCGACAGCGTGAGAGATTTCAAATCAACCAGGTTCCCTCGCCCTACAACAGTAGGCACACGTGAATACAGCTGAAAAACGATTAAACGAAACTTCGATCAATGGCTTCGATCGATGTCCATTAAGCGAAATTTCGATAGATTGCGATAAAATGAAATTTCGCCCGACTGCAGTTTCGATCAAATATTCCGATATGTTTTCGCAGAATGTATAAATTCGCAAATTATTTGCAAAATTAAAGCACAGCACATGCGGTAATAAGCGGTATCAGCGATTTATTACTGCCTCCTGTCTTTCCTACTGTGCTTTGGCATGTAATATTTAGCTTAAATAATAAATTATAATTATAAACTCACTTAAGAGCTATAAAAACTAATTTAAGCTCACTTTGAAATTATTTCGTTATAAAAATATTCAGTGAACGTCAGAAACGACCGCTACGACTGTCTCGATATTCGCACGTTGCACGCTCTATGGTTGCTCGTTGCTGGTTCCATTGCAAGGCCACAGTCATTTTTGGCACGTACTGTAACCTGATGCAGTTCTGATTCTCAGGTATTTGAAATATTATAAAAATGCTGTGACACGACAACTATTTCCTTTGCATAAGATGCAAAAAGACTTGCCTTCCAACACAAAGCTGTAGCATCGGCATCGTACAAGCGTCTCCTTAATCGCACTCGATATGAGCGAAGCATCCTTGACGCGGGATACCAGCGAATAAGCTAATCTGTATTTGCCGTTCTGCAACATGATACCATTAAGATGTCCAGCTGCACAGCTGGACTGTAATTAACAATAAGACCGTGTTTCAGCAACAACCTGCAAACAACGAGCAAAAATGGTTGCGACCCTCTCTTTACTACCTCAAAATGCTACATAAACTCCCACAATGCGCGACCGAAAGCAGTGCTCTTAAGATTACAACATTCGGATCCAGATCCGCAGCTCATCTTACACTGCGGCTTACTATACCTATGGGAACTGACGCCGCTCCGTACATCAGTAATCTTCACTTATTATACTGCCTTGTCCACAGTGGGGGTGTGGGGACAGGGACAGGCCAGTATAATTTCCAGCCGCAGTGGGGGTTGGTTCTACAGGTTTTAAAATGGGCCGTGCAATGAAACAACATGAATAGTACATATACAGTACTAGCCAGAATAATTATCGACAGTCTCCTTACGAGCGAGCGAGCAACCGGCGAACAAAAAACACACTATTAAAATTTCAAAATAAAATATTATTTAAGCAATGACCGAACAACGAGCGAGCAGCGGACATTGTGGCAGCTACGCCCAGAATTTAAAAAAAACTTGGATTATTATATAATTTGTGGAATTAAGGACAGAAACGGAAGCAAATCGTTCCAGACAATAATCCGCGGATATTATTCTGGAATAGCAATTGAACAGCTGCTAATTTTTCATAAACCTTTCTAAAATAATTCAATATGGCAATAGGAAGTACATGCATTATTGCTGTATACCAAAGACCTAAATTTTTACTAAAAGAATTTCCTTTGGGAAACTAGCATACACGACTATTACAAGGTCACAGTACTACCGACCGTTGAAAAAATTCATGTAGAACAAAAGTTTTGTGCCATAATGTTGTTAGAAACTAAATTTATGCAAAAATAGATATTGAGTTGTCGTTCAATAATAAACACAAACATTATAGAAAGCGCGTGGCTTCTCTATTTTGTGGACCCCAACTCGGTTATTCCCTCATTACACTCGCCAGGATCCCCATGTTCCCACCATCCTGCTATTATAATACCCCAAGTACGATACTGATTATGATTTGAAAAATGGGGAAAGGCAAGTGCATTGTGAGTTGCCTGATGGGTGACTTAAATATATTAAATTACCTTATAAATTTAAGTATAACATTCGCTTTGATAACGTGATAAAAGTTTAAAGAAAATATTAGCACATCTCAATCAGGTTTTTCCAAAAAATCCTTACGATTCCCTGTTTAAGACAAATCTTACTCAAAATTTGTTGCTTTAAAAACAATGCAATGAAATTGCGTAATTCATAATAAATGGTTATTTTTCTTATTAGGTATATGTTATGGCGGCATTTTCCAGCGACAATCGCCCACATAAGACATCAAATATCAACAGGGGTGCAGAAAGCCGTGGACAGGACGTGACACCACCGACATTTTTTCAGCGTAGGAAGCCATCGTAACAGCCTTCTCAACTTCGGCGCACCCCCCACCCACTTTTGAGTAGCATACAGCGCCCATGCATGTGAGCCAACACCAATCGCCGAAAACAAATTTTAGAGAAAGCAACAAACATAGCTTGAGAAAAGTTACAATGGTATGTTGGAAGATGTCGTTAACAACTGCATTAGTTGCCAAAACCATGAAGAATTAAATTATATCAAACTAGCTAAGAATTATAGAACGACATACCCTAAACAATATCGAAGTTACGTTGCTTAACGCTCGAGTTATTTGCTCACTAATATCAGCTTCAAAGACACCGTCTTTCATCGCTTCCTGTTGTCTGTCTGGGATACTTTCGACGATCTGCTTTGCCAATCCATCAATCTGAATCAGAAACAAAACAATATGCACGTTTTTCACAGGGCGTCTACGGGCTGGCTCGCTCCATTTTTCAGGTTTTTGGGCTAATTCTTCAGGTTTTTAACAAAGAATTTTAATACCCTGCGCACATGTTTTCAACCTATTTATAAAGTATGCTCTGAGTTCCCGTGGTAAGCGCTATAACTGCGTTATGAGCAGCGCCCTTGCTGTGCCGTCGAAGGGCCTGTATGCCCATATTGCCAAGTGAAAACGAATTGCTACATTCTGTATAGCGCGCAATTTTGAGATCAGAAGGAACTTTTTGCAACCAGCGAAATTCGGGTAATAAACTGCTGTTGAGCCATGTATCCAAAAAAGTTGAAGATCGCATGATGTAGGTATCAGGGAGTAGCCGTAATTCCGGTTCCGGTTCCGGCGAAAATCGCGTTCCGGTTGCGGTTCCGGCAAAGCGCAAAAACCATACCGGAACCGGAATTCCGGTTTAAAAATTTTGTTTGAAATTTTCCGTTTTTTGCTTCATCCTGTAATCCAAACATATGTAACATTATCATACAATGACCAAGCTCCAATACAACCAAGCAAAAGAAAAGATTAACTAACCAATTTGCCGTGTGAAACGTAAGTAGGGCACATAATTTGAGCAGGAATTTTTCATAATAACCTGCAGGAGTTTGTTAAATCAAAGCCAGGTCGATGCTTGCAACAGCTATTTTACACACCCAGAAGTCTGTGGGATACGTTTGAACTAAACCGGTCCAACTCGGTAACAGAGTATGGCTTACGCAGAAGTACTTAGGGTATGCTCGGCTAACATAAATTGCGTCAAGCACCTGCCAGTGCGCTTGCAAACTTGGTAAATCAGTCTAAATTGAAGTAAACTAACGTTATCTGCAACGCAGCCAAAAACTGCTTTCTTGGCAATGACCTGTATTTATTGAAACTGTGCGAGCAGTATCACAGTTTGTCTCAGTTATGGCATTCTGATCAGAAAGTTATCATTGTCATCTAGCTTAGGGGCACTGCTTGCACAACGCTAGCCTAAACAGTGTCTGACAACTTATCACAAAATTACCTTATATCTAATATTTTCTCTTAGAATTATATAAACCAATAATTTTAAGTTTCCTACAGAAGAACATGCAACAAACGTATGTGTAGTAAAGGGAGGCGACTGGAGACAGAGCGAAAGTGTGTATTCTACGCTCCAAGCTTTGTAAGCACATTAGATTTGACGAAGTATACGCAATGGTGTATAGTGGAAGACATTTTTTTGCTCTGAATGTCCAAAAACCGCCATATTTGATCGATAAATAAACATTAATAGCTTCCTCAGTCTCTTTAAAGTTTCAGAAAGGCAATAATACCATCGCAATACATTAAGTTTAATGTAAAAATTATTTTTAATGCATTTTAAATCCGCTATACCTTCATTTCTTCCGTCATCTGTTTTACTATATATAAATTTCGAAGACCAGGTTCCGGATCCGGTTTAAATGAACGGTTGCGGTTGCGGGTTCCGGTTTATTCCCTGGTAGGTATGTATTGTTATAAGTAATTATGGTATGTTTAGAATATCTGAAACATGATTCGTACTTAGAAGCATATTATAACTTTGTGATAATATGGTTCTAACCAAAATAATGTGATAATATGCTTCTAACAAAACCAATTCATTTCTACTCGGCGTTAGTTGCATTATTTCCAAATTCACGCAAAAAGAGTAACTTTTACAGAACTATTCGTTAGTCTCAATCACATTATTATCAAAAATTGCGTTCGAATTCGAATGAATTCGACACACTCACAAGAAAATAATTCCATTTCAAGGAGAAAATACAACCGAATCATGTTTCAGATATACAATAAATTAATCATTATCGGAATGGGAAGGGAAGCAAATCGTTGTTGGAGACGAGTGACGCCATCCACCGGCCAACCTGAAATGAAACATAATCTCAACATCTGGAATTGTGAAAGTCGGAGTCATTAGCAATTGAATTTTGCGTTTAGTTAATTCAAAATTGTAGACGCGAAGAAATGCATTGAGAAGGAAGGGAATAGAAAAAATTATACGGGGCATCTGCAACCTGATAACTCCTGAAAATTATTTGGAAGTTAAAAAAATTGAAAAAATCAGGTTTTTCTTATCATTTTTCAGGTTTTTGGCGATTTTATATCTACCGACCTCAAAAAATCAGGTTTTTCAGGTTTTTTTGCTAAAAATCAGGTTTTTCAGGTCCTAGACACATCGTTTCCAGAGTATCGTTTGATATTATTCCATCTGTTTTGTACTTAGTGTGTGTCAAGTTCAAAAACTTCATTACAGCTCGAATATTAGGCTAAGAAATATGGCTGAACTGACATGATTTCGCAGATTGACTTGCTTGAAACAAAAAATTTGATTACTTAGCGCGCTGAATTGATACAAACGAGTCCCGGTAAAAAAATCGTGCGCCCTACCCTTCTACAGACGAAAAATATCCCGTAAGTATATACCACAGAATAGGCGTGCAAGTAGGTTGCGAACTATAATACTCTATTTTTAAATTTTGTTTATCGGTGAAGTGATTCTACTGCTGCACTTTTTTGCTTTATCGTCGGTTAATACCTAGTCTTACTCTAAGTTAAAAAATATTCTCTAAAACATTAATTTTACTTTAATGTTGTGATATGTAAATTTGAATGATTCTGACTTTTCGCTTCTAAAAGAAGATGGAGGTTTCTATATATATTGGAGGCAAACAGGGAATGATTTCGAATATGGGGGATAGAACTCAGCTAAAATTTACATATTTCACAGAGAGGTGCGTAAGCGAGATAAAACTCATCTTGGCGGAACGTTAAGATATTATACATCGGATTGAAAGTTCAGATAAAACAAATGTGGGGCGGACGAGCAACCTAAGATACTGGCTAGTCCAAAGTGGGGGGGCCGTCATTTTCGGCTGCCCCCCGTCAAAAAAGAGGTACCCCCGGCTCCTACTCCATGCAAAAATTCGTGTACCCCCGGCTCAAAGCCCCCTGCTGAGAAAGATTAACGTCTTAACGCGACAAAATCCGGCAAAATATTGCCCCCCCTGCAGGTGAGCCGGGGGCCCCCGGCTATAATTTCCGAGGTTTGGACTAGCCACAGATATACAGATATTTTGGAGACTGTGACAAAACACATGTGGTGGTAGAGAGCGCAACATAGGAGAAAACAAATCTGGGGCAAACTATAATATACAAGTCTGGGGTCAAGCTTAGATAACCACACGTAATAAAACCTAATTCCTAGAGACAAGAGTGCATTAGGAAAGACTATAACACTTTATAGGACGTTTTCGACCTGACCCCTTTATTTCGATAGGGCCATCATGCACGGAAACCCCTAGATTTTAAGGGGTAACTCGGACCCCCTCAGTTTTAGAAAAGTATGTCAGAGTACTTACAAAGTGTAGTATATTCTCAGCACTGCCACCGTTGTACGATTGTGCCGGAAAAATGTTGGCGAAATAAAGCAGTGTCGTGTAGTATTGATCAGAGTTTTGATCGCGCAAGGCGTGAAAGCAAGCTTCAGCTTCAGTACATGCCTTAAAAACCCAAACATAAAAATATATTATGCAGACAAAATTTCTAAATTGGTTTCTGCTGATTGCGTGGGATACACCTAAACTCACGCAAAAAAACGAACACTAAACGCGAGCGAACGTTATAACGAGCGTAAACGCAGACGAACGTTAGAGCGTTCGTTTTTACTGAACACAGTTGTGTTCGTTTTTTGTGCCCATATTTCTGTCCGTGACCGTATTTCCGAATTCCACCCAGTTTTAAATAGGTAGCGGTTTAATAACTGCAGCAGTAAATACAGAAAAGAATAAATTAAACTCAGCTCTGCTCTAGTGGAATGAATATTTTCCATTCGTGCAGAAACATAAGAGTCGCCGCATATTCCGCTGAGCACTGTGCAAGTGTTGTCTGATCCGTAGACACCATTACGTATAATGTAAATTCGACACTTCCTTATTCAGTACTCACCACAACAGACCGCTGCTCGTTCGTTGCTCCCTTGGAATATGGTCGTGAAAAAATAAAAATTTTATTTCGAAAATGTATAGCTTGTATTTTCTCTCGCTCGTGTGGCGACAGTCAATTATGACCAGTACTGTACATGACATGAGATCATGCCATCACCATTGTCACATAAATCACCAATTCTTTTCTAATTATCAGCACTCGAGTGGATTTTGATTTGCAAGACATCGCATCGCAATCGTCGTTTTCACATACAGTCCCTTTCAGAAATCACTTTTGTTCGCAAGATACTTGTTCGATACTTCTATGATGTTCATTCAGGCTATATTTTTGGTCGAACTGTTCTGGAAGTGTTCGAATGTGATAAACAGTTTCAATTAAAATCCAAATAATGAATAAAATGATCAATACAGTAAAGATCTTAGCGCTGTTCGAAACGTGTTCGATTTTCACTCAAACTCGGTCTGTTCGTCGAAACATAACAGTCATTCCTGGCAGGTAGTGTAAATCACCACATTTTGCTATCATCAGCACTCGAAAGACTTTTGATTTCCAACCCACAAAGAACTGGTTCTACGTTGTTAAAGTACATGCTATCGTATTCAATGAATGTATAATTACTGTTCAACATACTGAGGATCTCGCTCACATGTAGCTGCTAACGAAGTGCATAAATGCAATTTTGACTTCGATTTTGAGTGGTAACTGCAATCTGACAAATGGTTGATACCCTTGATCGTATCAAAAATCCGAAAAATTGTACAAGGCTTGCAGCTGTTAATAAGACGTGATGCCTTCCTTCAGTCTCATCAGCACCTTTGATTGACGTATCGTGACACAGATGTCAAAGCAATACATACATGCTCAGCTTAAGGCAGTCAAATTACAACCTCACTTCGTGGCAAATATAACTACTTAGAGCCTCCGTGTTGTGCTAACAAATTCACTGTTCCCCTTGACATCGCTTGTTCAACAGCACGGCCAGCACCATGTTTACGTAAATAGGTGTTGTATTTGTGTTCTGACTTGAGCTTAAAAATACCTAATTCGAATACTAAGTATATCCCAGTTTTGGCAACAGAATCACATGGGTTTTTAGGTTTGGATACCCGAAGAAAAGGATAATCGTTCCAAAGGTAACTTAATATCTGGCACAATGTTAACCAAAAATTTGGGTACGAAACATTTTCCGAAAAGAGAAAATATGAGCTCGTGCCCGGCACTACGTTTTCTATATACTGTTGATTGCTTGCGGCACACAATACGTACAAAATATTTTTGATATGAACGTGAGTGAAGATTTTTGCAGGGCGTCAAAGACTACTAAAATAGTCGTGACTGCTTGTGGTAATTGGCTACATAATATCTACTCAATACGAATCTGAAAAAGTTACCTTTGTCAGCGGAAAGAAAAACCGGCAGCCAGGAGACTGATCTGTAGTCCCGACGAAAAATAAGTGTAATCGAAAACGATCGAAATCCCATTCGATCGAAATTTCATTTCATTGCAATCGATCGAAACCGAAATCAGTCGAAATTTTGTTTAATCGAAATCGATTGAAATTTCGATCCATTTCTATCAATTATTTTGTATTTATTTCTGGCCATGACTGTTCAGGTTGTGTTGTATCAATTAATAGCTCGAACGTGATTATTCGCAACTTGGCGACGCGATTGGGACACCCCTTGGTTGTTACCAGATGCATCAATGACGGTTATAACGTATGTAGCATAATTTTTCGTCGGGCACTAAAGCCTTTGAAATCCAGCTTTAATTACAGTCGTACCCACCTGATCATATTTGGCCTGTTTAACCATTGCACGAGCTAAACTACGTCGGTAATCAATCACTTTTGCCACGTCCCTAAAATATATTGCAATGAGATTTTTTCATCACTTTTGGCACGTCCCTACAAATATATTACAATAAGGTTGTTTTCAGTATCATATTTACTTGGCAATACATAAATACCAAGGAGGAAATACCCGTACATACTCGCCTAAAATGAGTGCTGTGCGTTAAATGTTCGTTCAAAGTTCAATCTACGTTCCTTGGATAACTTCAAAATTTTGCTCGAGATGTGTTCGAATTTTGTTCGAGACATGCTCGAACTTTGGCGCGCTTTTTTAATTTGTTCGAGAGCTGTTCGAGATTTCTTCGAAGTGTTCGAGAATAAATTTTGTTCTATTTCTGTTCGATTTTCGTTATTTTGAAAGATGACACTCATTTCTGGCGAGTACTGAACGTCTTGGCTGATAATCAAGAAGATAATGTGCAAAGAATACACTGCAAAAGTATGCATAGTGTTGAACATGATGTCTAGCTCAACGACATCAACATTCTAAATACGGAATTGGCGAAACTAGGTCATAAAGTGTGTGAAAATTTTCTCACTTGCGAAGTACATACATAGTTCCCTTAAAACTTAAGATACAAAAGCAAGAACACGCTTAAAAAAAGTACACACAAATTGATTTCAAGCTTTTGAATAAGATATCGCGCGAAATAGTTCGCCAAGCCAAATTTGAAATATACGGGTCAACTTAAAAACCGAATAACGGACATTATCAAATCACACCACTATACTGCTAGTAAGAATTCTTCGCTTCGCAAGTTTCACTTACAATGCACACCGAGAATTCAATTATTATTGATTTATAGCGACGCATAAAATCGAACAAGCAAATAAAGAACTGATAGCGCGGATCACTGTGTATGATTTTTGCGAAATTAAATAGCATGTGGTACGAGCTGGATACGAAAACAGAATTTGCTGAATTTTGCAGAAAGACATTAGCCCACTTTTCAAGACAGCGGCTAACTACCCAATATAGTGCTGCCAAAGTCAGAGTAGAGTCCACGTTGTCGCATAACCATTTTGCTCATTTTAAACCAAATCCGGAGATAACCAACGTGAATGCAACGCTGTAGCTTTCCGGGTACTTAGGGGGATAGCCAATGCTACGCAGATGTTATTATACCCGCAACAGATCACATTGCTAAACTGTTTTATTACATTCGTATGCGTAATAATAAATCAGAACTACCTGGTTAGGCATGTTAAACTTAGGATTTTTAAATAATTGTCCTAAACTTTACATTGCTTTCAAAATGTATACACTCATTCCTTGTTATTCTAAAAATATTTCAGTCAAATGATTTGGTACAGCCTTCAAGCAATATTATGCAAAGCTTTTCGGATAGGATTTTAGATTTTTCTTACTCCATGAAATAAATTTGTTCATCATACGGGAATTGTGGAAAATAGCAGAAACTGGGCAACCAAAGTGTCAAATACGAACAAGGCCATATTCAACCATAATATAACATTTTTTTTATTTTAGAATAGAAATTATATACTTTTTAATAAATACAACAAATTGCATACATCAAGCAAAAAATTATTAATTTCGACGATCAAGGTTTTAAAATAAAATTAAAAATAATGCACCTCAACAAAATTCAAGTAGCAAATTTTTCGGTGAAAATGTCCAGATTTTACTGGTTTTTGTAAGTAATACTGTCGAACATTATTATATGAATATCGTAAAATGGCTATTTTCTATGTGAACACAATAGCTCAAGACGGGCCCACTGATACTGATGCTACAATGCACAATGCCAGACAATACCGATGACAAGTTAGTACTAGACTGATCAAATAAAAAAGCGAAATCTAAAGAACTAGGACCAAGTACATGACTACATACTCAAAAAGTATACAGCACCAAAATCGTCTTCCTAAAAGATCACTAGATCTACAAATGTAACGTATATATCACTAAAAATACAGTCTTCACGATAAGCCTCCAACCAGGGTTTCATGGCTTATGTGCGACGAACAATATACAGATATAATTCTTTTCTAATGAATTAAGAAACACAAGTACTATAAAACTATACAGCACCAAAAGAGTCTTCCTAAAAGATTACTATATCTACATGTAATGTATATCAATAAAAATACAGTCTTCACGATAAGCCTCCAACCAGGGTTTCATGGCTTATCTGCGAGGAATAATATACAGACCTAATTCTTTTCTAATGAATTAAGAAACACAAGTATATACTATAAAACTATACAGCACCAAAAGATTCTTTCTAAAAGATTACTATATCTACAATGTAATGTATGTCAATAAAAATACAGTCTTCACGATAAGCCTCCAACCAGGGTTTCATGGCTTATCTGCGAGGAATAATATACAGACCTAATTCTTTTCTAATGAATTAAGAAACACAAGCACTATAAAACTATACAGCACCAAAAGCGTCTTCCTAAAAGATTACTATATCTACAAGGTAATGTATATCAATAAAAATACAGTCTTCACGATAAGCCTCCAACCAGGGTTTCATGGGTTATCTGCAACGAACAATATACAGACCTAATTCTTTTCTAACGAATTAAGAAACACAAGTACTATAAAACTATACAGTACCAAAAGCGTCTTCCTAAAAGATTACTATATCTACAAATGTAATGTATATCAATAAAAATACAGTCTTCACGATAAGCCTCCAACCAGGGTTTCATGACTTATCTGCGAGGAATAATATACAGACCTAATTCTTTTCTAATGAATTCAGAAACACAAGTACCATAAAACTATACAGCACCAAAAGCGTCTTCCTAAAAGATTACTATATCTACAAATGTAATGTATATCAATAAAAATACAGTCTTCACGATAAACCTCCAACCAGGGTTTCATGGCTTATCTGCGACGAACAATATACAGACCTAATTCTTTTCTAATGAATTAAGAAACACTAGCACTATAAAACTATACAGCACCAAAAGCGTCTTCCTAAAAGATTACTATATCTACAAATGTGATGTATATCAATAAAAATACAGTCTTCACGATAAGCCTCCAACCAGGGTTTCATGGTTTATCTGCGACGAACAATATACAGACCTAATTCTTTTCTAATGAATTAAGAAACACAAGTACTATAAAACTATACAGCACCAAAAGCGTCTTCCTAAAAGATTACTATATCTACAAATGTGATGTATATCAATAAAAAAACAGTCTTCACGATAAGCCTCCAAACAGGGTTTCATGGCTTATCTGCGACGAACAATATACAGACCTAATTCTTTTCTAATCAATTAAGAAACACAAGTACTATAAAACTATACAGCACCAAAACGCGTCTTCCTAAAAGATTACTATATCTACAAATGTAATGTATATCAATAAAAATACAGTCTTCACGATAAGCCTCCAACCAGGGTTTCATGGCTTATCTGCGACGAACAATATACAGACCTAATTCTTTTCTAATGAATTAAGAAACACAAGTACTATAAAACTATACAGCACCAAAAGCGTCTTCCTAAAAGATTACTATATCTACAAATGTAATGTATATCAATAAAAATACAGTCTTCACGATAAACCTCCAACCAGGGTGTCATGGCTTATCTGCGAGGAATAATATACAGACCTAATTCTTTTCTAATGAATTAAGAAAAACAAGTACTATAAAACTATTACTAACTTAGCGTTCTCCGCGTGAACTACTAGTTGACGATAACACTGCTCCATGTCAGGTTCCTTTCCGATTACATAGTCTTTTTCGTACAGCTGTAGCAGGCCCTATAACATAAGTAAATATATTTTTACTGATGAGAGAGATGATTTTGAAGCTACGAAACGTACGACTCAAAACTTTACATACAGCCCCGCCAGAAAAAACTGCTATTCGCTCGAGATGTGTTCGATATTCGGCATCCACTCGAACAGTGTTCGATAGTATGAGCCCGTGAAATATAATGGGACGTGTAAATTTTAAAAAATCTAAGAAAAATAAAATGTTAATAATAAAAATGACTGAAATGTTTGAAATGCCTCCAAATAAGTGTTGTTCGAAATATTGTTCGACAAGTTGTTCCATGTTCACTCGAAACTCAACAGTCATTTTTCACACGGACTACATGTAGGAAAATGAATTCAAATTGACGTAACAAATATCTGACTCAAATCAATGCTATTGCTCACTTAAGGACTGTGTTTTAGGGGCC
>JASANE010022387.1:0-46038 GCA_030248225.1 Trileptium ribeirensis | reverse complement strand
CCAGTTAAATTGTTTCTTTGATGCTTGACGAGGGATCCATCTGTATAGCAGATTATTTTTTCCGCCGACTGTCGTCTGAGGCTTTCCGTTTCATCTATCCAACTATTTCGATTTGGAAGAACTGTCTGCCACGTGATAACCCCCGATAGTCTCGAAGGGATATAATCACAACAGAAGTTCAGCGCAGGTATTTCCTTCCTTATGTAGTCAATGTCGGTGTGGTAACCTTTGACTTCGGTGATTATCTCTCGACTTATACATTGAATTCTATGGAGTTCTTTTATGCCTTCCTCTATTACTGACAAGTCAATAGGAAGAATATTCAACAATACTTCCATACCCAGTGTGGGCGTCGACTTCATTCCGCCTGTTATCATGATGCAAGCTAACCTTGATATTTTGCTAATCTTTTTTGCATAAGTCTTACATCTCATTTTGTGCCATCACATCACGGCGCTGTAGCACACTGCTGGAAGTACAACAGCTCTGTAGATATATTGCATTGTTTTTGGTCTAGCTCCCCAAGTCTTTCCAACAACCCTCTGTATGCCATGAGTGTATTGACTCCTTTTTTGATTACTGAATCAATGTGATCCTTCTATAATAGGTTATTATCACTTATGACTCCCAGGTACTTGACTGTATTCGTTATTTTTAAGACCTCATTAGATAGCATTAAATTTATATTTGTTACTACAGTTGTGCTTCAAGATAGAATTAATACTGTGGTTTTACTTGCGTTTACCGTTAGACCTCGATCAGTGCTCCATTTTTCTAATAAGTCTAGTTTTTTTGAATCCTTCTTATGTTAACATCCATATCTTTGCTGCTAGAGACAATTGCAACATCATCAGAGTATGCTTGTGCATACACATTAGCAGTATTTAGTTTTCGTAATAAATCATCAATTATCATTGTCCATAGGAGCGGTGATAGCACTCCTCCTTGCGGACTACCTCGACGGATTTGAAATCTTACAGATGTGTTACCTAATCTTGCAGTGGCCCATCGTACGCCATCCAAGTTATTCAATCATTTACAAATAGTTGAATTTAATCCAAAGTTACTGAATGCACGCCTGAAAGCATCTTGTGTAGTGCTGTCAAAGGCTCCACCTATATCTAAGAAAACTATGACCGAGTGTTTTCCCTACTGCAGCGCATTTTCCATTTTACTTGTTACTGAAAAATTAAAAAATGTAACCCGTATATCTCAATGTAAATCGGTACAATGCCAATCGATGGTTGCGAAAATTTTGGCCAATCATCCGTAGATCAGTTTAACATGTTTTAAATATATGTGTTATAATTTATCAAAATCATGTGTTAGAAATGAAGTCGTTAAAACATAGCGATTTATCCAGCGGACTTTCTTCAAATTGCGGTCACTGTTTAAAAACATCATTTTACCATATTTGTGACTCAATTTGTCTAGTATTTGCCATATTCCAAGTTTCCTACTCAATTTGTCATAAAAACGACACAATTTGGAAACAGTGAATTTGGTTATTTGGAGTCCATTGGCATTGTTAAGATAACAGTTTCCGTAAATGTCGGGTCAAAAATGGAAACATCTCTTCAGGAACTGCAATTTTAAGAATAACACTTTTTTTGTTCAGAACTCTAAGTCAATTATAGCGATATCTAACCTGTTAAATAAGCTTTTTCATTGTTTTAGAACGCAATTCATTTTTGCTATGTTGTTGCGCGTACGGCGATTAAATACATTTTTTTCGGCGAAATGAATTGTATGTAGACAGCTAAATAGTTCTGTAGGCTGTAGATGATGCTGAATATTATGTGGAATGCATTCATCACAACAATTTCTAGAATTTCGTTTGATGTTATAGCTTTTTTGAACGTTGTGATCTATAATTTTCTAAAGTTTCTTACTTTTAGCTGTTGTAGGAAGAAATAGTTTTAGTCTCGATATGATATGCAGTTTGTCTATCAGCAGTTGACATACCAGTGGATCGCACGTTTGGTAGGATTCCAAGGACCATTTAGGAGAGGCCATTTTCTACTCTGCGGATGGCACATATGTATATACTGAAATTTTTTTGTTTATAGGACAAATTTACAAAATTGTAGTGTAATGACTTTGTTGGATATTGGCTAAAAATTAGAAACATGCCGGCGCTTGTTGCTATATAAGTATATACGTATTGTCTGGTAGTAATGAAGGTTGCGAGATGAACTGGATCGAATGTAGTTAGTTTGCGCATAGTGAATATGTCATGGTTTAAAGTTGAGCTTAATGGGTCTCATCAAAGCTCCGCAAAAATAATAATGCATTAAAACCAATGTTACGACCGTTGTCATCACACGAAAACCATACCGAAAGTCAGAAATTTTCCAAAATAAAAAATACTTTGAAACATAACTTCAAGCGCCATTCTTTCACGTCGAAGAGGTTTGTCACCGAGCTTTATCGTATTCAGCAGCCCATTTTGCGCATGCCGTTTTAGGTTTTTCTTTTAGCGCAACTCTGCCGTTATTTTTGACCAAAAGTTCGCAAACATAACGCTGAGTGAATAATTTGTGACTTTGGTCATAATGTGGTCCTTCAGTATTTTATGATATATCTTTTGCAAGATATCACGGTGAAATACAACTTCTCTTTCATACAATTTTTCAAAGCAACCATTTTTGGGCTATGGGTAAAAGTTGAAAAATATTTTAAAAAATAAAAAAATTCAAAATTTTGGCAAGCGAGCTTCTTATTTGTTACATGTTTAGGAGGCATTTAAATGGTTAGTTGATATGTTAATAACAGTAGTTTCGTTGTTCTAGGTATGCTGAGGTCTGTTGTTATTTGTAACGCCACAGGAGGCACAAAATGCTCCATCGTGGCACCGAAATTTCTAGAGAAATAAGTATTGATTTTTTCGGCTTTATCAATATGTACGTTGGAAGCAACGGTATATGTGTTGTGTGCATCCATAAGCCCGGTTCTACTAACTTCCATTGTACAAAACTGGTTAAAAATCTTAAGGTATATTGAATGTTGCTGTAGCCAAATTTCGAAGGATTGCGCGTTATTGTTATTGTGTTGGCAAGAAATAAAAGTCGTATTGGTTAGAAATTGGCTGTGTGGGATCGCTGTGATATTATTGAAGGAAATTCAGAATTGAAGTTAAATAACGTCTTTGCATCGCACTTTGTTCCATGTAATGCGGTAGCGTGCGTTATTGTGCAGCGGCGAAGCTTGCAAGCATTTATTTGTATACACACTGATAAATTTTACTGTGTCTCTCCATCTGCCCGTCCGTTCGGATACTTCTTCTAAATATCACAGAACGAATGAAGATATCCCACAGGATTATAGCTTATAGTCTGGTTCGTAATGCTATATAACTTTGATCTGTGCAAGCCCCATAGGGTATGGTAGATACCCTTTAAAGGCGGTACCATCAGCTTTTGTGGCCGCGGTAAAATGTGATTTAGTTATGTCCCAAAACTCAGGCTTCGTGACAAAAAATTTAATGTATTTTACGTTCGCCTTAATAGGATTACAACTTTGGTGATCAACGCTTTTTATTAAGAATCGCGGGTAAGGAGAAATGGGTACGAATTGGGGTCCCAACGGAACCATTTTAACCTTTTATGTATATATCATATTTTTAAGATAATCGTAAATAAACATATGGTGGCCATAAATGTTTTCGATATCACTGAATAATCGGTCGATTCATTTCAACGTATCTGGGACATGTGTACGTTTTTGGAATGGTACTGTATCCTTTGGACCCCAGCCCCTAAGAACAATGCTTGATTTCGTGATTTTTAATGCAGTGTCATATTTTGTTGCATCTGTTATTGCAAAGGTTTTCGAGAATGCTGAAAACGATTAAATGATTTATTTGACTGTATCTGTGACCGACGTACTCTTTTTGAAATCCCATGGGACCCCCTCCTTGTGCCATGCACGATTTTGTGATTTTCAAGGTAATGTTATAATTCGTTGCATTTGTGGTTGTAAATGTATTCAAGGATGCTGAAAAAGGTGGAATGATTCACTTGAAAGTATTTGTGACCGATTTACATTTTTTGAATGATACTGTATTCCACGTAACTCCTCCTGCCTTACGCCATAACGATTCCGTGATTTTCAACCAAATGGTGCAATTTTTTGCATTTGTGGTTATAAAGGTTTTTGAGAATGTTGTAAATAATGAAATGCTTCATTTGAAAGTATCTGTAGCCAATACCTTTTTCGCACAATACTGCATGTCCTGTGACACCCTTTGATCAGGGAATAACCGGAACCGAAATTTACCGGAACCGGAACCAGCAACCGGAACCGTCCATTTAAACCGGATCCGGAACCGGAACCGGAACCTGGTCTTCGAAATTTATATATAGAAAAACAGATGATGGAAGAAATGAAGGTATAGTGGATCTAAAATGCATTAAAAATAACTTTTACATTAAACTTAATGTATTGCGATGGTATTATTGCCTTTCTGAAACTTTAAAGTGACTGAGGAAGCTAATGATGTTTATTTATCGATCAAATATGTCGATTTTTGGCAGAGCAAAAAATGTCTTCCACTATACACCATTGCGTATACTGCGTCAAATCGAATTTGCTTACAAGGCTTGGAGCGTAGAATACACACCTTCGCTCTGTCTCCAGTCGCCTCCCTTTACTACACATACTTTTTTACATGTTCTTCTGTATGAAGGTTGAAATTATTGGTTTATATGATTCTAAGAGGAAATAATAGATAGATGTTAATTTTCTGATCAGTGGTCAGAGGCAATGTTTAGGCTAGCGTTGGCAAACAGTGCTTGTCAGTTACATTACAATGATGATAACTTTCTAATCAGAATGCTATAAATGAGAAACATTGTGATACTGCTCGCACAGTTTCAATAAAACAGTTCATTGCCAAGAACGCAGTTTCTAGCTGCGTTGCAAATAACGTTAGTTTACTTCAATTTAGACTGATTTACCAAGTTAACAAGCGCACTGGCGGCTGCTTGACGCAATTTATGTTAGCCAAGCATACCCTAGGTACTTCTGCATAAGCCATGCTCTGTTACCGAGTTGAACCGGTTTAATTCAAACGTATCCCACAGACTTCTGGATGTGTAAAATAGCTGCTACAAGCATCGACCTGGCTTTGATTTAACAAACTCCTGCAGGTTATTATGAAAAATTCCTGCTCAAATTATGTGCCCTAGTTACGTTTCACACGGCAAATTGGTTAGTTAATCTTTTCTTTTGCTTGGCATTATTGGAGCTTGATCATTGTATAATATATATTACATATGTTTGGATTGCAGGATGAAGCAAAAAATTTGGAAAATTTCAAAAAATTTTTAAACTGGAATTCCGGTTCTGGTATGGTTTTTGCCCTTTGCCGGAACCGCAACCGGAACACGATTTTCGCCGGAACCGGAACCGGAATTCCGGTTACTCCCTGCCTTTGATTTATCCATGTTTTTGTGGATTTCAATCTAATGGTGTAATTCGTTAAATCTGTGGATATAAAGGTTTTCCAGTCTGGAAAAAATGATGAGTTGATTCGTTCGAACGTATCTGTGACTACAAACGTCGCTTATATACAGTGATACCCCATGCTGCGCAATCGTGGTTTGATCCACCTTCTAGAATGTTACACTAATTTTATTGCTAGATGTTTGCCGTTTGTCTACATGGTTGCCGCAGTTTGTCATAGCTAAGGCTATGCTGTTTAGAAAGCACACAGTCAGTTTTATTTCATTAAAATAAAAAATCAAAATTCACATTTCCACCAAGCATATATCATTTAGCAACTGTATGACTGTTTTACTAAATATCGATTGGCTGAACCAAGTTCTTACATCGGATAAGTTTAGTCGTGGTTATTTACAGGCATTTGTTTGTAAATAGCTGGTATATTTTTAACCTTGCAGAGGCTTCGCAAGCTGAACGGGAGGAGCTCTTTCTCAAAAAGATTCGCCAGTGCTGTGTGGTGTTTGATTTTGCAGCTGATCCCTTGTCTGATTTGAAGCACAAAGTATGTTATAGTTTGTACTTATCGACAATGTCATGCCACCCCTTGGATTTTAGTCATTTCTTTTTCTTAATTTTTGGCTGGAGTGCTGACGCAAGAGTACGGGCGCACTCCGACTAAGCGCGCCACGATCCTGATATGACAATGCACCCCCGGAAACTTTTAATTTTGACCCCGAAATATTTGTAGCACATTGTTAACAGATATTTTCCCTTAAAATTTAAATAATTTAGCGTTTTAATGCCGAAAACACATATTTACTCCATCTTCAACCTGTATTTGTGAATTATATAATCGAAAATTAAAAAATATATATCTGAGCTTCGCGTTTTGGTTATTGACGCCAACTTTGGTTTCCGTTGTCAGATTAGTGTCGGGGTTTGGAGGAGTTTCGGAACACCGTTGAATAATTTTTGCAAATACAGAATCCTGATAAAATATGGTAGGTTAGTGTAATCAAAGACTGTGATTATTGCCCTATTTATTCACTGTTTGTAATTTGATACTGAATTTGTTATTACTTTTTTGTGTATTTATTGGCGATGAGCAATGGTTTAGTGTTTTTTGGTTTAAGCACAATATATACTGGCTCTTGAGGATTTCTGGGGCATAGGTTTATGGTCATAATGAGCCTAATGTACGAATTCTTATTATGTCGAGAGTTCGGTGAAGCGGAGCGAGCGGATTTTCCACTAAGGCGTTAGGGTAAAATCGAGAAAATTTCTATTTTTGTCTGTCGCTGTCATTCACAACCCATTGTCGGATGGACGGATTTCGACAAATTTTCTGTGGCTGAACGCGAACAGCTCCGTCCCTATATTCCATGTCAAAATGGCAAAAAGTATTTAGGGGTTCTTTGCCAAATCTGGCCATACGGGTACCAGTGTTTCGCAGCCCATATCTCGTCACGCAGGATTCGTAATGGAGACCGCCATGCGGAATGAGCGCATCGACATCTACAACTTTGATGATCACGAGTTTTTTGTGAACCACTTCCTGGGCCTCTGTTCTTCGAGTATGCTTCGTCGACCCTTTTCCCGAAATAGCGGTTTTTCAAATTTAGACATGGTATTGGGTGTTTTTACCTTACAATGAGTGCTCCTTAGGCTATCAAGTACATAGAATACGATGGTTTTGCTATCTAGGGTCTATATTATATTATACTTTTCTTTGGGGCTTCGTATTTTATAAGGTCGACTAACCCAATTTCCAAAATGTGTGTGTTCTTTTTGTTTGGTTATGTATTGCGTGCAGGGCATCAAGAGTTGTCTATATAGGTTTTTCGGCAGGTGAATACGATAGTTTAGTTATCTAGAGTCCAGCACGAGTATGTCATGCCTTTTCGTATGTTTTCAATTGCTTTAAAATCATTGAACAAGATTGCCGATGGAATATAGCCTCTCTTCAGTTGTTTGGTTACGTATTGTGTACGGGGTATCAAGAATTGTATATGGGTTGTGCGGTACGCTATATACGGTAGTTTAGTTATCCAGGGATCAGCATAAATACTTGGTGCGTTTCGAATCGTTTTCGACGGGTTTAGGTCTGACGAAGCTTTAGTGTTTTAATGGATTCAAGATTACAGAGATTTTGGTGTAGTATATACATCGAATATGAAGCTTGTTACAAGTGATTACAAAATGACAGTTGATGAAAAAACATGCTCGCTCCGTCTCACCCTGATTTGCGAGATACTAGTTTTCTAACATACAGAATAGGCCCTAGTGAAAGATTGTTTTGGCTATTTCTATTAGTTGCCATATCGATGTGCAACTTTATTTGGTGGCCTTGGCACAGGTTCCTAAGATTTTCCCGCTCCCCTGCATTTCGGGGGTTCCCCATGTGATTTTTGACTTTAACAAATCAAACAACCTAGCACCTCGGGTATTTTGAGACGCCAATAAAAATAATCGTCCTAAAAGAGTTATAACAAAACTCATTATTACTGCTTATATTTGGACTATGCGTGACAAAATCCTGAGCAAAATTAATGCGAGATGCAGAAAAGAGCATTTTATTCTAATTAAATATTGAATATGCAAAAAAAACAATGGCATACTTTAAATGCATGAAAAACATGATAAAATGCAATTATAACACCCCTATTTTGCCTGGATGGCACGGTTTCCCCAGCTAACCTCTTGGAATTCTTTTCAGGTAATTGCCATAATTTTTCCTGTGGTGGATCTGGGGGCCATACTGTAAAATTTTTTTCCTGTGGAGAGGCCTGGCCTCGGGGTTCCGGTGGCCCTTCGAAAATAGGGGTCGCGGGTTCGAAAAATCTCGGGGTTACCCCCATCCTAGAGACCGGGGGGGGGCGAACCAACATAGAGTTAAAAATTATTTTCACCATTTACCTTGAAAACATACTCCGCAGGGCGAAATTTTGAGGGATTCAGTTCAGCGAAATTTTGGTAATTCTGCCCCGTAGGGGAAATTCTGGGAATTTGAGCACCACAAGTCGAAATTTTTTGTTTTTTGGTAAACAAGTTGCGAAAATATTACTTCAGCAAAAAAATTCAAGAGTCACGGCCGATTGCAAATTGGGCTCAGCGTCCCGGGGGGGGGGGGGCGAGACCCAATAGGAAGCCAGAGGCCAATATAGGTCAGCCCCCGTGGCGGTGGTCTCGAATTATGGCGTGGTAAATGTGTGTATAATGTATATGCTGCAGTTGCGTGCTGTGTATGTCCGTTATTCTATTGTGGTTTTTTTATAAAACGATATTTTTGTTTTGAAGGAAGTCAAACGTGCTGCGCTCAATGAAATGGTTGAATATGTAACGACCAATAAGCAAGTGATAACAGAGCCTGTCTATCCTGAAGTGGTGCAAATGGTATGTCTGATACAATAAATGTAGTATATATATATTGTATATATATATATATGTTGTGTGCGAATACTTAGTTATAGACAAGGCTATTCGAGACGTTGTGATATCCGGATAATCAGAGTATCCGGACATTGCAAACCGTAACCAAATGCAAAAGTTATACGGTTGTTTCACGAGCCCTTGGTTCAAAGCTACCGAAATGAAGAGTGTAGTTTTCCTATTCACCATTTGAAAATATGTTTTTGGTTATGTTTTTGTATTGATGACTACTTCATACCACTGATGTTCCAAGTGCGTCGACTCATGTGGAAGATGGTGTCGGCGGGGGAGGGAGCGTAGAATGTCGAAATTTTTGAAATTACGTCATTTCCCTATAGTTTGTTAAATGTCTGCCCAATTTTTGTCAGTATGTGCCGATTTTTTTCGATTTTTTTTACAATTTTCCCAATTTTTACAAAATTGTCCCATCGGCTTAGGTGTTGTTGGGAAAGGCGTCAGTGTGCCAATAATTATCAATGGTGAATGCGGCGTACTCGCTGCTCTTAATAGGAGGAGGAAAGCCACAGCTATAGTTGCCTTCTTCTAATTAATGCCCCAGGTACTTTCCCGTGAGGCTAAAATTGTCGAATTTTTGTTTGGTTAATTAGTAAAGGCCACCATATCTTTAGCTATTTTGGTTTAAAAATCTGAAAATTCCCTGCCAAATGTAGCTTACATTTGTCCTTATACTGTTATGTATTATTATTGCAATGAGCTGATGAATTACGCATATTTGACGTTTTCTGACAGTTAGAATACTTTATAGTTTACCAGTAAGGTGAACTGTGGGAATTCGCTCCTGATAATTTCAGCTCCCCCAGTTCCGAACTGGGTGACCCCACCAGTTCATGTCCCCAATTATAATTTCGATAGTATAGAAAATCCAAGGACTAGGGGAGCACCCGTTCCTATCCCTTGGGATACCTAATATGTACATATGTCAATAATTTCTGTAGCACGAAAATCGAACATATTTCTCTAGAATTGTTCAACGCCAGCAAAAATTCATTGTCATTTATAATCAAATAATTTCTTTAGAAAAGCCGTTTACAAACACTCCATTTGAATTGATAGACTAATTGATAAACCAATCAAACTGACGTCCTTTGAATTGATAGACCAATTACCTATTAATTTAGAGGTTCAGGCAGATCTCGGTAATAGTGCGCTTTCGGGGTCAAGCTTGACCCCGAGTTCTGCTGGGACAAATATTTCATATATTATATACTATAACATATATTATACGTTAAAATAATGTATATATACATATATATAAAATAATGTACATTATGTATATGCATATTTACGTATATATGATTCTAAAACAGTTACCATTGTTTTTGAAGTCTTAATGCAACCAAGTATAAAAAAAGTGTTGCTCAGAAGTTTAAAAAACACTAACAGTTCAATAAACCGAAATACACAAACGAAATGAATAATGATTAATATTACTGTCATTTTTGTTTGGCACCTTTTCTGCTTACATTTTGTAATATTTATATATTAGTTCTCCGTGAACTTGTTCCGGACGCTGCCACCGCCAAGCAATCCAACTGGTGCAGAATTCGATCCCGAAGAAGATGAACCGACATTGGAAGCTGCCTGGCCCCACCTACAGGTCAGAGAATGATGTTTGAATTTATCAAATTTATACTGTAATAGTAGTTTTTTTCAATCTGGTGTATTTATACTAATATCTGTGGGAGTGTGATATGTAGGTTATGTAGAATAATCTATAATGTAGATTGCGAGTAAACTGATAACGCTTTGTGAGATAACAGCGCTGCAATAGAGATTATTCTGTTCGCGCTGCTCCAGTGAATTTCTGCCAAAATTCTCAGAAGCCGACACACATTAAAGACTTCATTTTGGTTACTTGATGTGTCCCAACATATTAGGTTATAGCTCTTCCCAGAGGCATCTGCTCGAGAAATGTAAACCACCAACCCAGTCCTCGAACGTTACAATTTGTTGATTGTCAGATTAACAGTTTTCGAGGTTTGAGACAAAGTTTAAAAAGTATATATTCTAAAAAGTTAAATTTGTAAAATCAGGCTAAGTTGGTTGCCTATTGCTGGTGGTGAACCATGGGATTACAATGTTATTTAACGCGCTAAACAAATTGGTTTCATTGTTTAAACCTACATTGTGTATGTTATTAGCCCGGCGGGACAGACCACGAGACTAACTTTGATAAATTTTTCACCAAAGTTGTACCCAGAGCGTGGAAATTTGCGTCTGAAATGGTGATATCTATTCAAAGTTGTGGTTTAATCCTGTTGTATGAATGTAATGTTGCTTCGAATGTACTGATTGTGTTATATTGCTTTTCGGACTTTGAGAGGTGGTCAGGGTATTTGAATTAGAACGTCAAAATGGTAGCTCACTCATACTCCTCATCCCCTGCTTTGCGAGTTACTTGTTGATAGTAATGGTCAGTATATATTTTATTTTTAGCTAGTATATGAGTTTTTCTTACGATTTCTCGAATCGCCCGACTTCCAACCAAGTGTTGCCAAGCGTTGTATCGACCAAAAGTTTGTCTTACAGGTACGTAAAACAAATATAATGTTTCATGTCGAGTTTTTAGCGGAGGATCATAATTTTGTTACTTAAACGGTGGTTAAAATAGTGTCATATTTACACTTGTAACGGTCTGCTTGCAATCTGTGTTAGTATTTCATTTCTATCTCACCGAATTTGTGTTTAGTAGTTGAGGATTGTACCGTTTAGACAGGTGGAAGTTAAATTTATAGCACAAGTGCAAAGCGTTAAACTAAAATGTGGAGGGGCATAACATCTACACTTGCAGGCAATAATTTTGTATCAAACTCGACAATTCTTGTACGTCTTGCCAAATTTGCTATGAAAATTATATTTGAAATCCGTAATAACCAGGTATAATACGATTTTATAGCACAATAATTACAATATTCCTGGCGTATTTTATCTGTAACCATTGTATTATCTTTTACTTTGATATTTATGTACGTACATAACATCCGTGAAAACGATTTATGTATAATGCTTTCGGCAACTTTTTTGATTCGAGACCACGAGAGTGTCCCCATATTGCGGCGTGATGGCAAAGTAGCTTAAGCTATAAATTCATTTTAATGAATTTTAAATGAGTTTTGGTGACAAAAGTGAAATCAAGTGGAGCCAAGTTCATAACAAACCTCGAAACTAAATCAGTTTTGTTTTTGCCATATCACTATGTACATAGTGACCGCATAATTATTGTAAGAAATGATTTTTCTGTAAATATAGTGGTGTAATTAGTTTTAGCAGTGTTATAGCACCAAAACCGCAAATAGAATTATGTGTATAACAACTATTCACAGCCTGTAGTTGTCATGCAATCATGTAATTTATTATGTACGTACATACACAGAAAGTACATAATATTTGTCGATGGATTGGATGTGTCGCAATGTGTTATTTCCAAGGCGCGCATCTTATCGTTTTACTAATGATTATAAGTTGTCAAACTATTTTGCACACAACGTATCCTATGCATAGTGGCAGCTATTGATTATTAAGTAAAACCTGCAAGGCAAGGTTGTTTGTTGATGTGTGAAAATGCAGAATGAGTTATTTGATTTGTAATTTCAGCTATTGGAACTATTCGACAGTGAAGACCCTCGGGAACGCGATTTTCTTAAGACCACATTACATCGAATCTACGGAAAGTTTCTTGGTCTGCGCGCGTATATTCGTAAACAGATCAATATTATTTTTTACCGGTATGTTCATGCACATGTCATTTATACTGTTCTGTTTATGTGTCAGGAATGTATTACGGTTTATGCGTGAATTACTGCAATATTTGCTCACTAAGATTCTAGTATTATTAGACTAAGATTAATATAATTAAAATCCATTTTGACTTCGGGTGTCAAATATCATCAATTACGAGTTTTGATATAAAACAAGTCGATTTAAATAAGCTCGTTCAGGCAATTGTTTCAAATCGACCGATGCCTTAATTTGGTCGCAAAACAAAGTTTAAAATCGGATTTATGGTGAATACGGATATAGTTACTACTTGTTTCATTATCAAACCGGAATAAAACCTTACTACTCGTACTACAAATTTCAATTATTTTGCCAGTGACAGTTTAAGCAGTAACCGTGTTCGCGCGATTTGAAACAACATTTTTGGAGCTCAATTAATCTACAGTAAACTCATACGAAAGCGGCCAATTTATACGATATTTCCCTGAATTATTCGATTTATGTCGAGAAAACTCAAAGCTCATCTAAATTGATATTTCAAACCAAAACGACTTTTTAGTTTAACGACCTTTCGTAGGCACAGCTTGCAGCAGCCTTTCCGCATTGTGCTATAGATCTGAAAATTTTATTAGTTTGTACAATATTAATTGAGAGGAAAACATTATCTGAACGTAGTGAAACGTAGTGGAGATTGTGTTTTGCAGGGGTGAAATCTTTTATATTCCGTGTGTGTGTGATCGGTCATAACTCGAGAACGCCTTAACCGATTTTCATGGTCTTGGGCTCATTCGAACCGGCATAGTCGATTTACTGCATCTCCGAGCGTTTTTTGATTTGGGGTCTGGTTCCGGGGTTGGGGGTCAAAATGTGGGTTTTTGGCCCCATTTTACCCCTTTTTAGTACCCTTCACGGAAGCAAGGTTATTTTAATCTTAACTATCGAATTTTTTCTCTGGATGATTTTATTTCAGTAGTCTTCTGGATGATTGTAAAATGATAAATGCCGATGCCTCTTTTTTGTTTTTCGAATAAGGATCCGGTTTTGGAGTTATGGGGTTTGCGGTATGGCACCCTCCTGTTTCCTCGTCCCAAAATTAGAAAATTTGTTCTGACGTCTTGGGCGGCTGAAAAGTTTCACTTTGGGGTTTTCGGGCATGGGAAACTCATTGCCGGTATTGGTTTTACTCTGCGACCCATGGGTACAAGGGTATGGTGCCCCTTTTTGGGGGGTCAGAGGTCAAAGTGAAGGTTTTTACACCATTTTAGTACTCTTCACAGAAGCAAGGTTATTTTTGTCGTAACTTTCGAATTTTTTCTCTGCTTGGTTTTATTTCATAGTAAAATGACAAATGTCGATGCTTCTTTTTTTCGATTAAAGTTCCGGGTTTTGGAGTTATGGGGTTTGAGGTATGGCACCCTGATGGTTTTTCGATTCAAAATTAGAAAATTTGTTCTGACGTCCTGGGCGGCGGAATAGTTTCACTTGGGGAGTGTTCGGGCATGGGAAACTCATTGCCGGTTCTGGTTTCGCTCTGCGACCCATGGTTCCATGGGTACGGGGCATGACACCCCATGGTTGGGTGTCAGAGGTCAACATGAGGATTTTTAGTACCCCTCACGGAAGCAAGGTTATTTTTATCTTAACATTAGAATTTTTTTCTCTGGTTGGTTTTATTTCATAGTAAAATGATAAATGCCAGTGCCTCTTTTTTGTTTTTCGATTAAGGCTCCGGTTTTGGAGTTATGGGGTTTGAGGTTTTTTACCCTCATGGTTCCTCGTCCCAAAATTAGAAAATTTGTTCTGACGTCCTGGGCGACTGAAAATTTTCACTTGGGACTTTTTGGGCATGGGAAACTCAATGCCGGTGTTAATTTTGTTGTAACTTGTGCTGGTATTGTGTGATGTCCACATATAGCATATCGACGAATGCTTTCGAGAGCTGATTTGATGTGCACGCAAAAGGTGTAGGCGTAGGTGTACCTACGCCTACTACGTTCTGCAATCTCGATAGAGTTACTAGTTTAGAAATTGTGCAATCGAAAACACTAGAAATCTTTGGTGCAAGCATTTTAATGCGCTCCGACGTATTCTTCTACGTTTGCTAAGTTGAATATTTATTTGTTATATATATTTAGATTTTATTCGTCGTACTATTTTGTAACAAATATATAATATGTGTTTTTTGTTTAGCAATTTCCCTCCATGGCAGAATATGAAATTATAATCACAGCAACAGTAGTTGTTAATATTATTCGTTCTTGAATTAGCGATGTATATACAATGAAATATTTTATATCGTATACAAATATCAGCTAATTAGATTTTACTATCGATGCCTGAATGTGGCGTCAGAATGTTGAACATAATATTAGGCATGGTGCTTCAATTTAACTGGTACCTATACCGATGCTTTATTTGCCACTCAATAATTCCTGTGTGAGCCATATGTGTCAATTATGACAAGATTTGTTATTAAGATATATATTTATGTTGATGTGCTTCTTTTATTTTTTAAGCAAATAAAGTAAAATAGATTTTGCACTTGGTCGACAACTAATTACCAGGGAGTAACCGGAATTCCGGTTCCGGCGAAAATCGTGTTCCGGTTGCGGTTCCGGCAAAGGGCAAAAACCATACCGGAACCGGAATTCCGGTTTAAAAATTTTGTTTGAAATTTTCCACATTTTTGCTTTATCTCTGATCCAAAAATATGTAACATATATTATACAATGATCAAGCTCCAATACAACCAAGCAAAAGAAAAGATTAACTAAGCAATTTGCCGTGTGAAACGTAAATAGGACACATAATTTCAGTAAAAAATTTTCATAATAACCTGCAACAGTTTGTTAACAAATCAAAACTAAGTCGATGCTTGTAGCAACTATTTTACACATTCAGAAGTCTCCGGATTACGTTCGAATTAAACCAGTCCAACTGGATAACAAAGTATGGCTTACATAGAAGCTAATATAAATTGCGCCAAGCGCCAGCCAGTGCGGTTGTAAACTTTGTAAATCAGGCGAAATTAAAGTGAAGTAACGTTATTTACAACGCAGCCAAAAACTGCTTTATTGGCAATGAACTGGATTTATTGAAACTGTGCGAGCAGTATAACAGTTTGTCTCATTTATAGCATTATGATTGGAAAGTTATCATCATTATCATCTAACTGACGGGCACTGTTTGTCCAACGCTAGCCTAAACAGTGTTTCTTACCACTGATCAGAAAATTACTTTTAATCTATTAATTTTTCCTGGATCATATAAACCAATAATGTCAAGTTTCTTACAGAAAAACATGCAACAAACGTATGTGTAGTAAAGGGAGGCGACTGGAGACAGCGAAAGAGTTTATTCTACACTCCATGCGTTGTAAGCACATTCAATTTGACGCAGTATACGCAAGGGTGTATAGTAGAAGGCATTTTTTTGCTTTGGGTGTCCAATAAAACGACATTCTGATCGATAAATAAACATTATTAGCTTCCTCAGTCTCTTTAAAGTTTCAGAGCGGCAATAATGTCATGGCAATACATTAAGTTTAATGTAAAAGTTATTTTTAATGCATTTTAAGTCGACTATACCTTAATTTCTTCCTTCATATCTTTTACTATATATAAATTTCGAAGACTTCCGGATCCGGTTTAAATGGACGGTTCCGGTTGCTGGTTCCGGTTCCGGTAAATTTCGGTTCCGGTTATTCCCTGCTAATTACGTATTAATGTTTTGTTCTAACTAAATTTGGGGAATACTGCGCGATTGCACCCTTGTTGGTCACTCGCTTTGCCAAATGCTATTGGGGTCCGAGATAGTTCAATGGCTGGTGAACGTCACTTTCACGCGGGCGTTCGGGGATCGATACCTCGTGGCGACCAAAAATATTTCATCGATCCTCGAAATTGAAATTAATTCATAACGTAAAACATTAATAATTATTAAATTTTCACTGGCTGTAAGGCATGTTTCGTCATCGACCAAAAATCTCAGGATCGGAGCTTAACCAGTGTTGAGGTCGCATTCTGCCGAGCAGGAGTCACTCTCTCTCTTCCTCACACATGCTTAGGTATGTGTCAAAATCGAAAAAATTGTTTGTGTAGTATTTCCTCAGTGTTTTTAGGTTTATTTACGAAACTGAACGACACAATGGGCTAGCAGAGCTGCTGGAGATATTGGGGAGGTAAATTTTTAAATCATAAAACTTTTACATTTTTGCATATATTTATGCTTTCCTTAGATTATAAATTCGGAGATTATATTTCGATTGCCTGACAGCTACGGTGAGAAGTAAGGATAAATTGTTTTGCTAGACAGACTGTGTCCGTAATCGTGTTGGATTTGGAAAATTTAATGTAGGCAGATATATCTCATCCATAGCTATGATTAGACGGCGCTTCTAATTCTTTTCCCTTCTGTGCAGTTTTCTTTTTCTGTGTAAGCCTCGGTTAGTACATATCGTTGCGTCTTACAGAAAATTGAGAGAAATATTTCGCTTTAATTAAGATATCGTACAAAACACAAATTTTTACTGATTCTTCGAATATTCGTGTAACCTTTGTCTCTTTTGTATGTTATGCTTTCACTCTTTCTAACCAATAGCTTGTCCAGTGAGAGAATAAATATGGGTGAAATAATATTTTAAGACCAAAATAAAGTAAGATGGTATGTATTATTTTAGCATGACATTTTTGAATTGATAGTCCGTCGTAAGCCACAAAAAATCTACAGTTTAGCTTTCCATGATTAACATTACGCCTCATTCACAAGATATGGAATAACGATGAGTATATACATCTGCCTGGTTGCCGCAAGCATAAAAACACTAAAGGTTGATATACTCGGAAAATGGAAAATTCACACCCCAAAATTGCGGCAACCCTGCTCTGCTGAAGTACATTACTCATAGCGTTATTCTGGTGGTACAACATGCGCCAGAAATGGCCGTTGCGTTTCGAACAATCGAGCATTGTTATAACTTTTGTCGGACCAATACTTTTGTACGACTGCGGTGGCAAAAATTGACTGTAAATGACATGTACTCTAACTGTGGTGCAGCGGCCTAGCACACCCGATATCTTGTGCTATAAAGGTATATATTTCGGGCTCGAGAAAACATATTTCATTGCTTCTTTATATTTTATCTCTGGACGCTGCAGATATAATATGCGGGATTGAATAACAATGACGGTTGAGCATAGCTTGTTATAGTGTATAAAGAGGCTTTTCTGATATAAGGTTCTTCACGCTACATTCATGTCGAGAGCTTGTCGGACATCGTATGGTACGAATGTAAAAGTCAGTCAGTCTAATCGGTCCATGTCACCTTTATGTGCCATACGTTATATCGTTAGAAAAAAAGAAAGGTTTAGATCTAGGGGCGGTTGCTTTCTGACTTAGGCTTAGTACATTATTGTCAGTCTAATCTTGTTTAAAACATAATTTCATAATTTATTATTATAAAATAGTTATCGTTTTAGCATTATCAATGGCTTCGCCCTTCCCCTGAAAGAAGAACATAAAATATTCCTGTTACGGGTTCTGCTTCCCCTTCACAAGGTTAAATCCTTGTCTGTATATCATCCTCAACTAGCGTACTGTGTTGTTCAATTCCTAGAAAAAGATCCAAGCTTAACAGAACCAGTACGTATATTTATATTATCTTTAACTTATAATAATTTAAGTTCAAATAAATCTGCCATGTGGTTTAATCGGTATAACAGCAGTTGATAGCTGCAGTGGTGTTGATTGTCATACCGGTTTTCTGTGTTATAGTAGAAATGTTTTTCAAATTGAAATAGTTTCAATTTTGGAGTATTAAATACCGAAGTATTTGGAGTATATTCGTTTGGTATGTCAGTAATTTTTAGCAGTTTAATATATATAATATTCATTTAATCATGTTTATTCAATAACATTCTTAATTTTCTACTTGCTTATATAAATGACAGCCTGTAACCGCACTATGAGTAATCTCACCGAATAAAAATTACTTTAGGCGTCTTTTTAAAACTGTATAACACAGCAATGTTATATATAGCGAGACATATATTCAAAGTCTTACGTTGGCTGGATTGCAGACATTACTTAAGTTATTACGTTTGAAGTCATTCAGTAGTGCCACGAACTAAGCTCTATAGAAAGTTTCTCAGTGGAAGGTTTAAGTCTTGTTCGAATGGCGAATATATATTATATTATTTCCACCAAAGTTTACATTTGATTTTATCAAGCGAAACCAATGCTTAATTTGCAATGTAACGTCTCTGTAAGCTAGGCCCTATTCTCAGCTTAAAAATGTATACATAATTATCCGAACTAGATTTGACAGATTTGTTTTGGTAATGTACAAATTATTTTTGCTATTTATTATTAAACGGAATTCGTTTGTAACATTTTGTTTATGATTAATCTCTTTCATATAATAATTTTCATATCTTTTTTTTGAACATCTTGAATTTTTTAGGTTATCCGAGGCCTGTTAAAGTATTGGCCCAAAGTGCACAGTCCTAAAGAGGTATTACTTTGTTGTAATTTTCTTTTTAATTTTAGCGATATCATCTTTAATCTTGTTGTTCGTATCGTGTTTATTATAGTTTACATTGTGTATGTCCAGCCTTTTAGGTCTGCGGTTGTCGTTATTTTTAATGTGCTGAAACGCATTGATCTGAGGCAAACCTATCATTGTAACAAAGAATATCTGTTGTTGCTGACGCCTTAAAAGCGGGTTTTATTGTATATTCGTGAGTAATGTTTCTATGGTTTCGGCTTGCGATTGCATTAAGCCAGTTGAGGTCGGTCGAATATGCTTACTTCGAATGCAATTTACATGAGTAGGCCAGGAAAATGTGGCTGGCCAATCTTTATCGATCTTGAGTCAAAGCGCGCCATTTTATCATCAAAGTAAGCCGAGGAACTGACAAATAATTAACAATAATTGCACTTTTCGTAATAGATTTAAGATCACAAAAACAATGCTACTGATATTTTGTTACAATTCTGAGCATACGGTACCAGCCAGAAATGACCACTGCTTGGCGGATACTTGTCTGCACGGAAACTGTCATAACGAAAACGACGATAATTTCTGGCACGTGCATACCGTAGTAGCTGTTACAATAATTATAATTATTATTATTATGTTGTAACGCATTTAACTATTGTTTGCTTATTATTTTGGTCATTTTATTTATGCTAATTTTTAAAGGTAGGCTCCAATAAACCCACTTACATACGATCTACTCTAAATTAGCCATTGTCATGAAAGTTAAATCTTGGTTAAGGTAATTTTAATATAATTGGAGTGAATAGGGGGTTAACCAGAGTCGGTCGAGATTGTGAACTATCCTGTTCGGGTGGACCTTGTTTGTGTATTCAAGTTACATCGCTAGTCTTTACCATGTGCTATACTCATTTCGCTCTCCGCATGGTCGTGTAGCAACCTCAACTGTACCTTACACGGCGATAACTGTCTAAACTCCGAAGATTTTATGGCAGAGATTTCACATATTTCATTCGATATTTGAAATGGGTTTCCATTTTTCATGTGTTTAGATAAATCAATGCAAGTTATCGCAGATGATGGTAGGAGCAATTTTACTTATATTTTTAGGCATGAAAGAGTGTAGACATAGAAATCAGTACGCGCAGAAATGACCGTCGCATTTCGAGCGAGTGAGTTCGAGCGAATCTCGAGCAAATTCGATTTTTAGAACGAATTCATTTCGAGTGAGTCGCGAGCCAGGGATAGTCATATTTGACGGATACAGTACGTAGTCGATAGCACAATTGAACATTTTGCGCTCACTTTTTTGCTGCGTTAGCGTCAGTGTAATTTTAGCCACGGTAGCCTTAAACAGACCCTATAGGTAACGTTTACTGCTAGGTTAGAAAAATATTGTCAATGAACCCGCCGAATTCCAAAAATTGTTCCTCGGAAAACTTTAAAAAATGATTTAAACAAACCTTTTAATTGTGTGATGATCCTTAACGAGCTAAAATAAATGTTAGATACTATGGAACAGTTTTCAAGAAATATCACTTGAATATTAAAAATGGTTGTCTGAAACAAATCTTATAGGTGATGTTCCTCAATGAGCTAGAAGAAATATTAGATGTTATTGAACCGGCCGAATTCCAAAAAGTGATGGAGCCTTTATTCCGGCAATTGGCGCGCTGTGTATCCAGTCCTCATTTCCAGGTATGTTTTCTGTGATCAGTCATTACCTGGCTATTTTTCTTGCGCGAAGTTGATTTGTTTGGGTGATTCTCACATTTTTTATTTCGCTTTTGAAATATGTCATTTTTTTATATCATTGTGTTGCTCAGTCACCAGAGCTTATTGAATCATAATGTAATTGTTTATGTGGAAACGCCTGGATTTTTGAATCTGTGTACAGCTTTATGTCACTGTTATTTGATTTCGGTATGATCGTTGCATGCTATACTGCATTTACATAATTTGGTTTGTAAATGTTTTTATAGGTTGCTGAAAGAGCCCTGTACTATTGGAATAACGAATACATCATGAGCCTGATAGGTGACAATGCAACCTTCATAATACCAATTATGTTTCCTGCCTTGTATAAAAATTCCAAAACACATTGGAACAAGTAAGTGGATATAATATTTTAAGTTAATTTTTTTATATTCTGATTGATCTGAATTATCTGTGTAATCATTTCTATTGTGGTGCCAACATTCAAGGGAATTTTAGTGTGATATCGCAATAATTCAATATTTTTCAATGTGAATCGATGAAACCTTTAATAAATCGTATCTGATACGCTCCGATATCTGTATGATTGAGTTTTAATTAATAGAAAATTTAAACTATGTTTTAAATTTTATTAATTTATCAAATTTTTATTCCGGAGTTGAATTTTAGAAGGGTTGTTCTGATCTTTGACACATTGGGGATGTAAAAAATTTCCAAAGATATCAAAAAATCTGCCCGGTGCATCTTTTATCCGAAAAATGATAATCCTTGAATTTCGTGAATCTGGCATATAACATTACGAAGAGATATTCCACAACTTTTTTGATAGGTTAGAAATTGTTCAGATCCTGATTAAATTCTGAGTGAAGTGAGTTGAACGAGCGTAGCGAAGAACTTTTACTGGCTAGAGTGATAAATTTCGGCGATGTTCGTAGTTTTCTGGGGCAATACAGATAACTCAACTTCGGCCTGACGGATTCACTTTCGTCAAAAGCTTAAAATTCTATTTACACCTTTAGTCAGACGCAAAACCGGATTGCAACCCCTTTGGGTCGTAAAAGTTACCAAATTCGATCGGGTCGAGTCAAAACAGGGTTAGTCAAACTCGTTGTAGTTTGTAGCTCCTCAACTGATGAAAATATCGTAGGAAAATTAGGCTGATTTTGCAGTGCAAGAAGATCAATAAGTTTGTTTCTACATGTTTCTTTTAGGATACAGGATCTTCTGAGTCAACAGGGGTTTTAAATGTGCCTTATTTTGGGCTTTTACATTTAAATGTGATCCAAGATGCAGAAAAAAGACATTATCTCCGCAAACGCTTGACCTAATTGGTGATATTGGACTCATTTTGTACAGCGAATCACGCTCTATATGGCTGCACATACTGCGCTGTTGTCAGTGACATTTCTGTGTTGGGTCAAAATGGGGCTTTCCATACGCCCACAGGATCCAGAATACACGAAACCAGCAATATCTCCACAAATACTCATGCTATACGGGTATTATTTGTCTCATTTTGAAGAGCAATGCACCTTCTATATCGCGGCATATAGCTTCCTGCTGTTGTTATTTACGTTGCAGCGTTGGGTTTAAATTTTAATTTCAATGGCCTCATGAGACCCAAAAGATAGAAACGGCATTATCTGCGCAACTTAGTGTTTAGGTAATCTTATGTGTGTCTCGATAATAATTTTGTCACTACTTGATGAACAATATTGGACCGGTTCAATTCGACCATATACTCTAGATCTCTTGGATAAAACAGCTGCTACAACTATCCACCAGCTTAGTTTTGTTAAAATCAAGTGAAAATTAAAAATTCCTACTGGGTCAAGATGACAAATTTCTAATGGATTTGTTTGTTCAGCTTAGGTTTTGTAACGAAATTTGATGAGGTAGTATTTTTTATTTGGTTTGTATTGGAACTTGATCGCTTTGTATATATAACGTTTGTTTGGATCACAGCTGGAGCAAAAGTTGTGAAATTTTTTAGCCGGAATTCCGGGTGAGGTATTGTGGTTTTTCCTGAACCGCAACCGGAAAGCGATTATCGCCAGAACCGGAATTCCTATTACTCCCTGGTTCATAGCTAATCCAAACATGAATTTTGTTTCAAGATTTAGCAAGTAAGTGGAGTATCATATAGTCGGTAACATTTTTATACAGTCTATTTCCCTATTTCCGTCTAGGAGATTTCCCATAATCTCTCAATAAAAGGTCCATTATTTTTCGCTTTGCGCTTACAAAACAGATCAAATAGATGTGACAGTCGCTGTTTACAAAAATACAAATGCTGGTAAAATGTATAAAGTAGACAACAGTACACGTGTAAATTACTACAGCTACTGAATCGTATGTTTTGCGGGATTTGTAATAGTATTTAATAAAAATAATTCACCACATATCAGATGAAGATAATGTATCTTTTTGGTAAAAGGACTTGTTGAAACTGATCGAGCGAAGCGGGTGGAGTTTCTACTGAGGGCGCTAGTGGTAAAATCTTAAAAATTTGTTTTTCTGTCTGTTTTGTCATTTATAACTTATGTTTGGGCAGATGAAATTCGTCAGTTTTGTTATCGATAGCAAAAGTGATGAGGATGTGTCCTTTAGTTGAATCCGAACAGCTCCGACCCCAACTTCGCTGTCAAAATGGCAAAAAACACGGTTTGAGGGTTCTTTGCCAAATCTGGTCGAGCGGGTGCCAGTGTTTCGTATCTCATATTTCGCATCGCAAAACCGATGCCAGCTCATCGCGAATCGCGACTTTTTTTCAGTGCCATTCTCTGGACCAAATATGGTTCCTCGAAACTGCCATAAATTATGACTTCAATTTTCGGCATGTTATTGCGTGTTTTTTCCTTACAATGACTGTCTGTTAGATTATCAATTGCGCTGGATACGATGGTTTTGCTATATAGAGTAGCTAGACAGCATTATACCTTTTGATGGTGTTCCAAGGATTTTACGTCCAGCCAGCCAGTATAAGTCCTTTCAGCATGTTTCACACTATTAGTCTGATCATGCGACTACAGTTGAAGTTGAAAACTTCACGATTTTGCGCCATTTTTTTCGTAAACGATAACCGGTCTGTTTCCAACGCCATTTCTTTAATAAAGGATAAAAAATTAGTTTTCTATTCTGTATTATACCTTTAATGGGGTTCCACGGATTTTACGTCCAACGAATTCAATTTCCAAAATATAGTGAGTTTTCATTTGTTTGGTTATTTATTGCGTACGGGGCATCAAGAAGTCTATATACAGGTTTTTAAGCATGCTGAATACGATGGTTCATTATCTATAAACTAGCATGAATACTTAGTGTGTTATCAGTTGTTTTCGATGGTTTTAGGGTCGACGAGGTTTTAGGGGTTTCATTGTATACATACCGAGGTTTTAGTGTTTATACATCAAACACAAACCCAGATTCACAAAACTACCACTTGATGGAACCACGCTTCTCCGTTCCATCCTCGCTTGCGAGTTTACTAGTTGGTAATCTGTACATCCGAGCATCCGCTTTAGAGTGTTTTTGAATGTGGGTGTACTCTAGTTCATCACACAATGAAATTTTTGTGTGTTGTCGTGTGCTTAATGTATACGTTGCTTTATCTATTTATTTTAGGACCATTCACGGCCTAATTTACAACGCGTTGAAATTGTTTATGGAAATGAATCAAAAATTATTCGATGAATGCACACAAAATTTCAAACAGTTGAAAGAGGGGTGAGTAGTTAATAATAAATAATATATATATCGCTTGAATGCTGTCTTTGGCATTACAGAATAATATTGTAAGGAGACCTTTTTGTGGAATCTATCATTCTATTTTTATATTGGGGAAGCAAATATATATGTCTTTTTTGGTATTCTACCTGGCCTCCCCACCGTACCACAATTTTACCGCTGGGGGCTTAGGGCTGGAAGTCTCACAGCTTCAACCTGGAGAGAACCGGAAACACCTATGTGAATTTACCCCAAGTTTTGCAATGAAATTCCCAGGATTAGCAGTTTATGAATTTCTTGTGCCTTCCAGGTTAATAGGGGTTTATAATTGCATTTTTTCGTGTTTTCATGCTTTTACAAGGGGTATACCATTGTTATACCCTTTATTTAGTATTTACCGACTGAAAATATATATCTGTACTGACCACTCTTCATTTTACTTATGCGTGAGTAAACTTAAGGTGACCCCGCCAACCATCCTATTCTGTCATTACCGATATCGAATCGCAAACTCTTGTTACGGAAAACAGGCTTAATTTCATTCGGTTTTTCGCCAACCTAAAATTGGCAAAATCAAATTAAGTGCCAGAAGTTAGACGTTTGTGTTTGAACATAATTTTGGCGATTTCAGTTTGCAGAAATTCCGTTCCCTAATGTATTATAATTTAATTTTGGATTATATAGTGTTCGCGAACATATATAATTCAAAAGTGACGTCACAATCAAATCGGCAATCAGACATTTGGGTAATTTTACTTCAGTTTTCGCGAACACAAAATGGATAGATTTCAATCGCGATGGCTGTGTTCGCGAACAGTTCTACGCCGAATTTCAATTGACCAAAAAGCGTTCCGTAACAAGTTTTATCCAAAAATACAAAACAGGATGGTTGCCGGGGTCACTTTAAGTTTACTCGCGCATTATGATTTTGTCACGAACTGACGAAATATAACCAGTCCTATTGAATTTTGTTAACTGTTTTTGTCACGGCTATAACTTTTGGCGTCACCTCAAAATACCTGGGGAAAGCCAAAGTTAACATGAAAAGCATGATCTAAGGGAGCTCGAAAATATCGAAATGCAGCACTCTTCTCCACCTCTGCGGAGAGGTCTGATTAACGCTAATACCATTTTTTTATCGCAACATTAAAATATTGTCGTCACACGGATTTATAATCGTAATCCAAACGTGGTTCTCAATGCTGACGTCCGTGTCCAGCCGGATACAATCACGCAGACTAATCATAACAAACTACGGGTTTAAGATGTTTCGCGCAAATACGTAAACAGCCTTGAGGAAAAGTTAAGCTGTTTAAATATTTTGGTATTATTAATCATAACTGGATGTTCGCTCGGTGACAGTTTTGTCAGGTTGTATGAACGGTTAGGCTCCGGATTTGGAATGGGGTGCGCCGATTTTGCCATGGGCGTAAAGTACGGGTACCAGCCGGTGCAACTGTGGTTTCGGCGTCTAGAAATTTTAAAGTATGTTTTTTATAGATCAAATTATGACAAATACGCGTAATATTTTGACAAATACCCAAATTTCATTTACAGGCTTTGTCAAAAGAGGAATTTGTGTTACTTGTTTACATCCTAGTCTAATGTAATTCTGCGGTTTTTGCTCAAGGCAACGCAAAAACACTCAGAATGCAAATATGAATGGTACGTAATTTTTTGAAGTATGACAAAGACAGGGAATAGCCGGAATCGTATGTTTAAACTGGATCCGGAACCTGTCTTCGAAACTTATATATTAAAACAGATGAAGGACGAAATGAAGGCACTACGGATTTAAAATAAATTATACATTAAACTTAATATATTGCGGTGGCAATAATGCCTCTCCGAGGCTTTCAAGAGGCTGTGGAAGCTAAATATTTATTTATCGATCATGGTGTCAGTTTTTCGGACTTCGAGCGGTAAAATGTCTTCTGCTGTACAGGTTTGGGCAAACTGCGTTAAACTGAGGTTCTTGTAGCAATCGAGCGTATGCAAGATAATTTCGCCCTGTCTCCAATCGCCCTCCTTTACTAGACATACGTTCGTTGCACGTTATTCCGTAGAAAACTTGAAATTGTTGGTTTATGTGGCTCTAAAAGAAAATAAAACAGTATGCTATAATTTGACCAGAAACATTGTTTGGGCTAACGTTGGGCAACCAGTGCCCCTCAGTTACATGATGATGATTCAGAATGCAATAAATCAGACAAACTGTGATCCTGCTCACACAGTTTCAATACATAGCGTTCGTTCCCAAAAACGCGGTTCCTGGCTGCATTGTAGATATGCTACATTACTCCATTGTAGACTGATTACAAAGTTTACAAGCGCACTGGCTGGTGTTTCACGTAATTTATATTAGCCAAGCTTACAGCTAATTACGTACTTCGTATATCAAGTTGGCCGATTCAATTCCAACATACAGCGTAGATTTCTGAGTGGGTTAGCTGCTACAAGCATCGACTTAACCTTATTTTATTAAACTCCTGCCATGTGAAGATGAAAAATTCTTACTGAAATTGTGTCCTCCTTACGTTTCACAGGGTAATTTGCTGAGTTAGCATTTTCTTTTTTGGTTGTGTTGGAACTTGATCATTGTGTATATATAACGTACGATTGAACCGCAGATTAAGCAAGAAAATGTGGACAATTGTAAACAAAATTTCTATGGTTTGCCTTTCGCCGGAACGTGAATTCCGGTTATTCTCTGGACAGAGTGTATAAAAGCAAAACCGACAATTTTTATGGCACTATATTGGCCTCACCGCAGAACCGAAATATTATGTGGGGTTTTGCTCTACAGAGGGACCTAGGGAATTGGAAACCGTTCCCCAAGGTCCACTAGGGTTTTGATACTTATTTTTCATGCATTTACAGCATTTTTATCCTTTTTGAAGTATATTTCATTTGATGTATTTGATGTGTATTTATGCAAGGCGTGCATATTTTACTTGGGATTTTGTCGTAAATAAACCAATTATAGGCAGTAGTATTGAATTTGTTATCGTTTTTGTTAGGACTATCTTTTTTTGAGCGTCACCCGAAAAAACTCAGGGGTTGACCTGGGGAAGCAAAAATTTACCTGGGGCCATAACCTGGGGAAACCTGAAAAATCATGGGGAGCTCGAAAATCCTGTCCCCCTCCTTCCGCCCTCTGTGGGGTGGTTAGCTGCTGATTCGATTTCTATTTTGTATATGTCATCGTAAACGGCGGTATGGTATAAACTTTTTCGAAGGAAAATGTTTGTATTATTTTATTCCATGTGAAATAACAACAAGATATGATAAAAAGCCTTTAGACGGAAACTTAGTACCGTGTAGTTATAAATTAAGTATTAAATAACATGTGGAATTGTATGATGAAACTTGTGATAAATTGGCATAGAATAAAAGATAAATCCGGCGTAATCTTTTGGCGTTGAATATCTATAATCTACTTTTAGCGAAAAACTGAAGATGAAAGAAAAAGAAGACAAATGGGAGCGCCTGGAGCATCTCGCGCAGAAAAATCCACAGGTTAGCTTCAGGTTGTTGGACGATTAAATTGGTTAATCGCAACAGTATTCAGTTTAACGAAAATTTTTAAAACCTAGGTGATATCGAATAAAGCGCCATAGCTTTGATATGCCATTGTAATATCCGACATGGTAAGAATATATGGAAATAGTTTTAATAAAAATTGAAATGCACTTTGACATGGTTATATTCTTGATTGAGTTTACAATTTCTGAAGCGGTGAGAAACCGCGCGGTTTTGCAAACTGAAATCATTTTATTGGTAATTTAACCTATTTGTCAGTTTATTGCTGCCGTATTTCGTCCTCATAACGACATTTCGAACTCTGAAGAACTTTTCCCGGGTAGATTTTATCTGCTTAAATGAAACTTAATTTACTAAATAGAGATATTGGTAAATTCACAGGAACATTTTTGTTGTTGGTTTTATTGAACAATGTGACTTAAGCGCTATATTTCGGATGAGAGGCAAACACGGGAAAGTGTGGTATCGTATGTCATATCCCTGTATCTAATTCGTCATTTGTCGTAGCATTTTTAATGAAATTAATAAATACATTTTAAATCAGATTTTATTTATTTATCCTTATGTTCGTAAAGTGGCAGATTTGTTACTGCGTACATTGCAGAACGATGCACTAATCTATTTATAATAATTTTTATTCTCTTTAACTGTTTTATAACGAAACATGAGATGATTGAATGTAGAAAAAATTGTTGAATTTATCTGTTATACTCAGCATACAACAGGACAGCATGTATATAATGGGTAATTTTGTTTTCTAGTATCAAGAAGTTGTCTCGCTTCTTAGCGACACTATCTCAGCGCCAATATTTGATCATACGTCTGTGATGGATTTCGACGATGTTACCGTTTATCCCGATCATTTAACGCATCACGAGCTCGAAAAAGAAGCGTGTATAGTACGCGGTTACGTTGTTTTAGCTTTAAGTTTAATTGTCACAAATTAGTCATTGTAGAATTTATTTTGCTAGTAAACGATTGTTGTGATTTAACACAACTTCCCATGGGAAAAACCGCCACACTTTGTTCTGGCTACCAAGATTTAATTTTTTCACAGAAATATTTCGTGAAATATAACTATACCGCGATTAAGGTACAGCTTAAAATTTTTTATTTTAACAGTGAAAAGGCATCGGGCAGCATTTTCACTACAAAACAGTTGCTTAATAATTACTAGCAATTGTTAAAAAACGAAAAACATAACAGTTCTAAATGTTCAAATTTTTCCCAAAATATCTTACGCAACATGTTTTAACGTCGGTAAATTTTTTGAATAGAAATTAAATAACATAGTTATATAATGGGCTCAAAGCAAATCGTGTTAAACTTAATACATTACCTTACCGTACCCGACACATATTTTTCATTTTTTGATAAAATTAGTTATTCTATTATGTATTTTAATACAGAAAACATAAATGTTGTCAGATATTGTATGAATATCTGCACGGATGTTATGATAAATTTTGATCTACAGTGGCACGGCTATTCTTCGGAGCTACGCAAAATGAGTATAATTATTGCCTCGTCGAACAAGTTAGACAATACGGGTACTTTATCGTGTTTGTATTATTGTAATCTTAAAGAATTTTAATGTATTGTTATCCACTTGTTGAAGTTGATAATTTTTGCAGTGTACTGTGCGGCCAAAATCAGGCTTTTATTCCCGTGTAGCTGGTCACACCTCATTTTGATTAACAAAAGCGACATAAATTTAAAACTGTGATATTAACCGCATGTAATTGCTTGATATTTTATGTTGCAAATCTTGTCAGAAGCCTCGTTTACAAACCGGAGAAGGTCTACAAGTTTTGTATGTTACACATTGCCGTCAGGGCAATTGTTTTTGAGCAGTACGTAGACCAAACTTTAAAAAAATACTCAAAAATTGAAATCTCAAATCTTCTGTTAATGTAAGTTCTTTGTTTGTTTGGAAGTGAACGATAGGCTTATAGGGTTATTAAGTTTATTTAAAACTTTTGTGCTGCGGTTAAATATTGGATATATTACACTCAAGGAGTAATGAATGCGTAATTTTGGTAAAATATTCTAAAATGTGGTATTTTAGATGTACATAGATGACTAAGATGGCTTTAACAATAAGTACCATTTTTACATTTAGAGCGTACAAATTTTGCTTTTGTAATCTATAAATTCGGAACAGTCGCATCGGTTTGTCTCAAATTTCTCTGTAAATGTCGCCTTAGGTAGTATACTATGTAATCTGTTCTTACTATTTTTCCATGTGACGGATGTCATGTAGGAAACGTAGCAGATTAGGTAATCAGACCTTAGCGTAATGTAGTGGAGATTGTGTGTTGTAGGGTTGAAAGCTTTTAAATTCCATCTTTGTGTGTGTGATCGGCCATAACTCGGGAACGACTTAACCGATTTTCATGATCTTGGGTTCATTCGAACCGGCATAAGCGAACCGTGAACATCCCCGAGCGTTTTTTGATTTGGGATCTGGGTCCGGGGTCAAAATGGTTTTTACTCCATTTTTGTTCCCTTCACGAAAGTAAGATTATTTTATCGTAACCTTCGAATTTTTTCTCTGGCTGGATTTATTTAATAGTAAAATGATAAATGCCGATGCCCCCTTTTTTCTATTAAGGCTCGGGTTCTGGAGTTATGGGGTTTGAAGTATGGCACCGCGTTGTTCATTGACCCAAAATTTGAAAATTTGTTCAGACGTCTTGGCGGCTGGAAAGTTTCACTTGGGGGTTTTCAGGCATGGAAAATTCATTAGTGTTAGTTATGGGTGCGGAATATGGCGCCCCATGGTAAGGGGTCAGACGTCAAAATCAGACGTAAAACCCATTTTAGTACCCTTCACGGAAGCAACGTTATTTTATATTAACTTTGTAATATTTCCTCTGCTTGATTTTATTTGATAATAAAATAATAAATGCCGATGCCTCGTTAAATTTTCGATTAAAGCTCCGGTTCTGCAGTTATAGGGTTTGAGGTATATAGCACCCTCGTAGTTCCTCAACTCAAAATTCGAAAGTTTGTTCTAACGACCTGGGCGGCTAAATTTTTTTACGCGGAGATTTTCGGGCATGGAAAGTCATTGCCGGTGTTGATTTTGCTCTGCGGCAAACCCATGGTTCCATTGGAACTGGGGTATGGCGCTCCCATGGTTCATCAACCCAAAATTCTTTATTTTATTGTGACGTGGGAGGCTGATAGCTTGCACTTGGGGGGTTTTCGAACATGGGAAACTTATTGTCGGTGTTAGTTTTGTTCTACCTTGTGCGGTATTGTGTGATATCCTCGTATGTCATATCGACGTATGCTATCGGGAGTTGATTGGCTCGGCACGCACAATGCGTGGGTGTACCTATGCTTCAGTACGTTTTGCAATCTCGATATGTTTACTGGTATAAATATGTTATCGCTGACGGCGATATTTGGTGTAATATCAGTTGCATATGTGGTGACCTCTTTAAGTTATTTGGTTACTTTATAAAATTAACATATAAATTCATGTGTACGACTGCGCACAAACATCTTGCCTGGACTACGCAGCATTCTCAGCATGAGGAGATTATTATTTGATGTATTCGTAGCAGATACTATCTATGGCAGTGTCGCGGCAAGAAAGTTCGAGCCCTCGTCGCTCCGCCCAACATTTTGATGTCCGTGGCCCCTAATGGAACAGTACATGCAGCGGTGTCTGAGTTGACTAAAGAGAACAGTACAGACGACAGTGTCCCCATATAGCTGATATGTATTAAATCTTTCGTTTTTGCATCAGACATGAAGACCGAGGTCACGTAGGGGCTGATTGTCGGGTCTTGAGATGGGGAGGGGGGTTAGGCTTTCCACAGTGGGGTCAGCCGGTAGGTACGAGGTACCGGATCCGTCGCTTCAGTATGGGTAATCTCCCTTTGAGCGTGTATGAGCTATACTGAATATACTACTGAATATACGCAAAGCACTCTCGTACATTGAGTTTAATGGTCATATATACTACTGGGCTCAACACATCACCTAGCTAAAGTTGTTATAGATTAGTATATATATCTCACGCTGCATTCTAAAACTGTTGTATGTAGTTTGGAACCGTGAGGCTCAGCATAAAGCATAGTCTATTCCACAATCTTGTGCATGAGTACTTGTATGACTTTTGAGGAACGAAGTGTTTGTAGCACTTTGCTTGTCGTAACTTATCGAAGGCAGAAGTTGAATTCTGTGAGGAAGCGCCTCACTTTTGCATTATGCCTTCAATTTAGCAAAGTAGAAAAAAGCAGTTATTACTTTTAACTATGTGTTTTGTTTATATCATTAGGCTCAGACCGAAATTAAAAAAGACCGACCATTAGTGCGACGTAAATCGGAACTTCCTCATGACATTCAAACAGCTCGTGCGTTGGAAACGTTCCATCGACCGGACGAGTATTTAAAGACTCCGCCGCCAGAGCCGTCTGAAACGAACGGTGAAGATTTATTAGACAGTAACAATGATCCAACTAGCAAAAGCTCAGCAGCTGCTGTATCCGCGGCGGCTGGCTCATCTCAAATGCGTCAACAACAAGAATTCGATTCAACAAATCCGTTTCATTCAGCCATGCCACAAACACAGCTACAACAGCCGACTGTTGATGGCGATGTTGCTGCAAGACGTACTTCCAGGAGTTTTGATCAGAAGCATTCGTAAAACAACGGCTACTCTTTAGCATCCGAGATTATTTATCGACGAGGCTGTTATTATTATTATAGATTATTATGCAGCTTGACACTGACTAACGACGGAGCAGTGCAGCGGGCTACTAGCTCCCATGCTACAAAAACGCATTAGATTGTTGTATTTATTATTATTTTGAATGTATGTAAACTATTTTGATTTACGTATTTATTTATGTATGTTTTTGACATTTTATGACAGCGGAAATTGTAGAGTTCGAACAGAAATAAATACTCATCGTTTGCTAATAATTGCTATTTGAACGATTCCCTAGTTTAACGCTGTAGTTCTCCAGGGATATCAGTATTAATAGTTTTGTGTCGTAGTTTATTTCGTTGGTCAATGCATCATTTCACTTAAAACGTACAGGTTCGATCATTTATTACTAAACAGATTTTCGATACGATTAAAGTATCAACTTGGCATCGGTTAACCCAATTAAAGTGTGAAATTGTTGCAAATCAGAGTTGGCAAGTTCTGAGTGTTTAACCTTACTATAACATTTTAAACGATTTAGTGTCTATTCCAAATTATACTAGTTTCACGCTGTAAAGATGCAGTAGGAAAACTTAATATTTTCATTTTGCAATGGCCTATAATTTCATTATTCTGGATTTGACAAAGTGGAAGGCAGCCCTGTCATTTTTCGGTGCCTCTTTGCAAAAACCTGTGGGCCTCTGGCAAAATTTTTTCTAGCCTAGGTAAAGTCAACCTCATTACGCATAAAGATTTAACAAATTTTTGTTGTAAAAATCGCTTTCTGAATTAAAAAATTGATTAATAGCAGTAAAAATTTTTTTGAAAATTTGCTTTAAACCTCAGTAAATATATGTAATCATTTTGTGAGGTTATTTATGAACTATTTTAGCTTTTTCAATGAAAAACAATAAATTTTGACAAACTTTATATTTCGAAGCTAGGGCATACCCGGTTTAATCTGTAGGACCCCCAGTTAATGCCCACCGGCAAAATCCTGTTTCAAACCAGCCCCCTCCGCCGTACAGATTTTTCCGTGAATGAAGAAGCCGGTGATATTAGTAATATCTCGATTGATTGATAGCAACTCTAACCGGTATCAGCCAACTAATGTAAAATAAATGCTTGACAATCTTTCATTGCTGTTTATAAGATGGGTCTTGGCAGATAGTAATAGTTGGATGGATAAACTTGATACGTCGTACTCCCTAATATTTCTGTTGAAAATGTACTTATATCGCCTTTTCGCCGAGTTTCATGTACTAAAATATTGTCAGCTTCCGATCTTCGGCCTCTGAAGTTTTGCATTAGAGAATTTGTGGTTCGTAAATATACTTATAACCCTGAATTTATGTCTGATGGTCCTGAATTTCAAGTTGTCGAAATGTTGGTCATCCTGAGCTAAATACTAGACTACACATAGAAAAAGTAACACGTTGAAAGAGATAGAATTACGACATTACATAATGTGACCATCTGAAATTTTTCCCAATTATTTTGGTGCAGTTGCTGTATCAGTGATCCGTGCAACGAAGTTTGGGCTGAGTTGTTTCTTTAGCCTCTGTCATTTTAGACTCCAGACATCTCGTGACTATCTTGTTTTCATAAAAAATAATCTTTTATGTGGTGGAAGGACTGCATCGAAAAAAGAAACGTAGAAAGAACAAATATCATTGTTTAAAATATATTGTCCATGATATTTTATGTAATTAACACATTTATACAGACATTATATAGCAGTATTTATGTGACATGATTTATAAAAGATGGCTATGTATGTATCCATGTTACAGAAAAAAAACACAGGCATCATATTATTAAAACAGTGCGGGGTTTAACTGACCTGGGATATGTAAAGCTCCAACCGTCATGCGAACATAATATATAATAGTAGTGTGCGTATCTATTAAATAAAAGGGCTGTTTGTAATGATTTCATTTCTTCTTCACAGCCCTATCTAGGTCAACAATAAGTAACTTTGGATCTCTTACGGTGTTGCTCAAACTACGGGAGATTCTTGATCGAATAAATTGATAAAATTTTTGTTGAATAAAGCATATGGATCAAGTCCAGTAGGCAGACGTCGCTAAGTTTCATATTCCAGATAATAATAATACAATACGTATATAGTTCTAATAATTTCATTTATTCTTCGCTGCTTTACCTAGGGGAACAGTAAGTAACTTTGGATCTCTTACCATGTTGCTCAGACTACGGGAGATTCTTGTTCGAATAAATTGATAAAATTTTTGTTGAATAAGGTATATGGGTCAAGTCCAGTAGGCAGACGTCGCTAAGTTTCATATCCAAGATAATAATAATACAATACGTAGTTTTAATGATTTCATTTATTCTTCGCTGCCTTACCTAGGGGAACAATAAGTAACTTTGGATATCTTACCATGTTGCTCAGACTACGGGAGATTCTTGTTCGAATAAATTGATAAAATTTTTGTTGAATAAGGTATATGGGTCAAGTTCAGTAGGCAGACGTCGCTAAGTTTCATATCGAAGATAATAATAATACAATACGTAGTTTTAATAATTTCATTTATTCTTCGCTGCCTTACCTAGGGGAACAATAACTAACTTTGGATATCTTACCATGTTGCTCAGACTACGGGAGATTCTTGTTCGAATAAATCGATAAAATTTTTGTTGAATAAAGCATATGGATAAGTCCAGTAGGCAGACGTCGCTAAGTTTCATATTCCAAATAATAATACAATACGTAGTTTTCGGTCACCGCCAAGAACCGTGTTATTTTCCGGTAGTAAATTGCCTAAAATAATGAAAACGGATAGCGTATGTAGTGGCAATACACACGGAAAGCAACAAAATATCTGGCCGATCATTCGAATGGAATCGGCAGATCATCATAGGAAATTCACAGGGAACACCAGTAACTAACGGCGTAATTAATGTCTTAATACTGAATGCAGCAAAATGTACAAACGATCTATTCAGGTGATATCGACCGACTACCGATATTATACTAATAACTAATGGTAATGTTGGCCGATACCGATTATTTCACGCATAGTTCGTACAACGCTGGTTACTTTTATGGAGTGTCTGATATCAACTTTGTACATTAACATTAAGGTAGAATGCGAATGTTTGTTTGAATGTTGGAAATTATCAGGCCTTTAAACTCTTACTTTCGCACTAATCTAAGCATCATTATTGTTATTAATGTGTGATAGCAACTTCGGTGTATCTTGTCATTTCGTTGTAATTATATGTATGGAATACTATTGGTTGTGTATAAGTATGCTTACACAATTATAATAATTATTATCAATCTAGCAAATACTTATATAGGTATCGCTGACTATTAAGGTGATCTCACGCGTTCAAACTTTTAGCTTAAGTTGTGATCCAAATTTGAAAACATCTTTTGCATTTAAACTTGTGAACAATATGAATTAACATTGTTCGAATATTTCAAGGATTTTTGCCCAATCATTGACGAAGATGTCTTACCTGAAAAATTTTGATCTCAAATTTTAAAGTATCGCGATTCGCTTTATTTTTGCATTACAAATTACAGTCAAATTTTGAGCAAAAAGTTTGAACGTGTGAACACACAATTAAATTTTTCAAATTATTGCTGATGTCTGTTCTTGTTTTAGTTAATTTTTGCAATTTTTAACGCAAATATTCGAATTTTAGACAAATCAATTAGAAAAATTGTACCTTGCTTTTAACACGATCGTGCTCCTATATCGTATCGCTGAGAATTTTCAATTAACGAAGCTCGGTTGTTTTGATTGCAAGGTTTCTGTTTGAGCGTGTTCACATCGCGTCGGATCCCATGCCTTCTGATTTCTAGTTCTGTTTTTGACTATCATATTTCATTACACAACAAGTGTCATGAGCGATATTAGTATCGAACAACAAATGCTTGAAAGCGCAATGAATTCACGTAATGGATAATAAGTGTTTAATTTTGGTCGACGAGTGTGGTTACGTGAATTGCTGCAGAGAAATAGTTTACCGCTATTTTATTATCAAACATGATGCAGCAGTTAATACAATAAGTTGTTTTTGACTATCAGATTTCAGTACACCAATAATTCTCATGAGCGATATTAGTATCGAACAATAAATGCTTGAAAGCGCAATGAAGTCAAGTAATGGATAGTGTTTAATTTTGGTCGACGAGTGTGATTATACGAATTGCTGCAAAGAAATAGTTTGCCTCCATTTTATTATCAAACATGATGCAGCAGTTAATATTTACCGAGAAATAGCAAAAGCATACATTTTAAAGACAAATACAGTTGTAGCAAATAACAAGCAGGTATAAATGGAAACGGTCCAAAGTATAAAATAACCATTAAAAATCAGCAAAATCCGTACAACATAGCAGAAAGGCGGCGAGGGCAAGGCCATAACTTGTGAGGTATATTAGTGGTCAAAATAAATATATATTATAAATGATTTTTTCAGGTATATACAGTACTCGCCAAAAATTACCGTCGGATTTCGAGCGAGCGAGTCTCGAGCGAGTGGCTCGCTCGAGATTTTGCAACTATTTAAATTAATAGAAAATTCTATTTTTAGAACAAATTTATTTCGAGCGAGTCTCAAGCGAGTGTCGAGCGAGTCGCGAGCGAGCGACAGTCATTTTTGGCGCGTACTGTATGTAGTTGTGTTTGCAGTTGGTTTTTCATCGCGAAATTGTTGCTGAAATTGCTGTAGCATGATTATTAGTTGAGGTTGATTGGTGTTAATAACGTAATGTGGGAAGAAATATTTTCAGCGCTGGTAATGACCTTCGGACTTACTAAAGTGTTATTCATGGATTGTAGTAACTTTGAATGTTTAATATTTAGCTGTAGCATGATTATTAGTTGAGGTTGATTGGTGTTAATAATGTAATGTGGGAAGAAATATTTTCAGCGCTGGTAATGACCTTCGGACTTACTAAAGTGTTATTCATGGATTGTAGTAACTTTGAATGTTTAATATTTAGCTGTAGCATGATTATAAGTTGAGGTTGATTGGTGTTAATAATGTAATGTGGGAAGAAATATTTTCAGCTCTGGTAATGACCTTCGGACTTACTAAAGTGTTATTCATGGATTGTAGTAACTTTGAATGTTTAATATTTAGCTGTAGCATGATTATTAGTTGAGGTTGATTAGTGTTAATAATGCAATGTGGGAAGAAATATTTTCAGCGCTGGTATTGACCTTCGGACTTACTAAAGTGTTATTCATTGATTGTAGTAACTTTGAATGTTTTAGTATTTAGCTGTAGCATGATTATTAGTTGAGGTTGATTAGTGTTAATAATGTTATGTGGGAAGAAATATTTTCAATGCTGGTATTGACCTTCGGACTTACTAAAGTGTTATTCATTGATTGTAGTAACTTTTAATGTTTTAGTATTTAGCGTATTATAATAAATTTAATATTCCCGTTGCTGTTTGTTACAACAGCAGCCATTTGTGGTGTAAAAATAGCGTAAGTGTATAAACATTGCCTACTGTTTTGTTGTTAATTTAGAACGTGTGTTACTGTTGTGTCATATATCTAGGTTTTAAATTAGCAATTTTGAAAAATAATTACATAAATTTTCGTTGTACACGCAGGACAGCTTATTTTATATCAGGCGGCATTCATTTGATCCTAAATTTGGTCGTTGGTGCTCCATAATAGTAATAATGGCATTTATAACTCGCCTTTTTCGCAAAAGCGCAAGAGATTGTCAGAATGAAGCAAATTTGTAATATCACTCCGTGATAAATTTATATTATAATGTAAAAATCTGCACGTTTTTCGTGAATGTTAGATGAGAAAGTGAATTTGTAATTCTTGTTGGCGTGTGATTGATATTCTCTATGATTCGGTGCAGATTTTCAAAGGTCATTGTCTTTTTGTAATGGTACACCAATTGTTAAATGTTTTTTCGCGTTCCTCTCCGTAGAAATGTTTCACATGTGGTATGGCGCTAGTAAAAAGCGAAAAAAGTTTATCAGTGTAATCATGCATCTAAACCGTCTATCAATCGCTAACCCGACTTTTTTAGTGTGGGCACCTGCCCCATAATATATGGGATAGGTGAGGAATAACGCTGTCCACTATCCAATTTTTTTCTCTAAATTTTATTCTATTCTCGTAAATGTTTATGCTGTAAAACTTGTTTTTCAAATATTGCAGTAATTCGCAGATTTGCATCACTCTTCCCAATATCAGTTTTGTTTCGGCAATAATTTTAATGGGTTCTCAATATATTCCGTTAGAATGTCGCCAAATTGTGTTCGTATAAGTATAAAATTGTCGCCTCCAGTTTTTACTGCTTTCATTATTGAAATTTATGATTGTGCTGGGGTAATGTAATTGTATCCGATCATGTCATGGTACTTGGCGGGTGATGGTTTATAATGGTTCGCGTAGTGTAAAAATTGATTGAATCGCTAGCAACGTGAGATTGCTTAGTTTTATGCCTACCTAAGATATTGTCATATCGTACTTGTCCGAAAAATTTTTATATACCAAACATATTGATATTTGCCGTCGTGACAAGGCTGTTCAAATCTTAAAACTATACATTTTTGGTTTATTTACCTATATCGGTACTGTCGGTAATAAAAATCGTTATTGTTCAGTAAGTGTGCTGCTTGAATATGCAATATCAATATGCGAGCTATTTCAGATGTCACTGTCGCTTCAGCATTGTGGTTGGATTCAGGAGTGTCGCAAAAGTAGAGTGGACCGCTCGTTTATATTTTATTATACCTATGAGTTAATTTTTTATGGTTGCAAGTAAACAGTAAAGGTGTCCAGCCCCTTTTCCCTCCTCTTGCGGCACCCATGATTACATCGATTAATTGAGACAATTTCACTTTACAAAAATGTTAGCGAGTTGAAATTTTTATACCCAAATTGAAACATCGCATGCTTTCGTGTAGCAGCTACTAAGGTTATAGTTAGTTCACTTTTGAGCTGTCGTATTAGCTATTCGTACCTACGCAAAACTGTTCCTTTCTACAAAATAAATTTATAACAAATCTTTTTGTTTGTGTATGCAAAAGTTGGTCAAAAGTAGCCTTGGGGGCCGTAAAAGAAATCTAGACCCTACGGTTCTCGACATGCCTAGGCTTAGGTCCATATATGAGCCTTACACTAAGCCTAAGTCGGGGGCTACCCACCAAATCGCTCGAGCTAAGCTGTTCTTTTTCTGCCGTTATAAAGTATTGTTCTTCAAGGTTGCTCGAGCTCAATAGTTGATAATTAAGAGCAATTTTGTGTGTGCCTGCATCAAACTGAAATGCGATAGGCTGCTTTTTGATATATGTTGCAAATAAATTGTATATTATATTGCATTCTTACGCTGCGATGATGTATCTACCAACGGTGGGAATAACAAAGCATTTTCCATTCAGCGGGATTTTATTTTCATGCTGAAATAAATTACTGTAATGTTGTCTATTGATTAATTTTTAATTTATTTTAATTATTAATAATTGTGGCATATTGGCTCAATATGGTCTTCGTACAGTGCTAACATTAATTTTTTCGTTTTGCTATATAAATTGTGCACGAAAAACGAAGGTACTATACATATCTATCTAATTACGAAAAATCGTATAGTATCGAGAAAAGTTCGTATTAATGAATTTTTAAACTGCGTAATAATTGATGTATTCGCGGTTCGCAAATGAGGATTTCAATAAGTTGGAAAGTTAAAATTCTTACGGCGTTTCAGCTCCTGGGATATATCATGTGTTCGCTTAGAAAATATTTAAAATCGTATTTACAATAAATTATGCACTCGGTATTGCAAATTATATTAAAATTATATTGGTTGCGGTCGCTTGCTCGAGGAAAAGTAATATAATAAATACAATATTACCGTTAGGAATTCGACATTTTGTATTGCATGGCCGTTCATCTCGTTGACTGAATTTTTAAAAATTTTTTGTTGCAGCGCGGCTGACACTGTCGCCGCAAAACGGATACAAACGCTTAAAATTGTGAAAACGATGTCACAACTTGGAGGCTACGGTATGGCGAGACTGTGCTTTTTATCGCATGTGTCAACTGTTGTTTAGAAATCTGTCGCCGTAATAAGGAATCAAATACTAAATATGGAACCCATATCGCGACTTGAAGGCTACGGCATGGAAAAAAATCGTGCTTTTTCTTCATATGTCTTAACTCGGTTTTGCACTATGTCGCCGTAAATAGGATACAGATATTAACGGTGAAAACCATGTCACAACGTTATGGCTACGGTATGAAAAAACCGTGCTATTTCTCGTATGTGGTAACGGGGTTTTGGAATCCGCCGCCGTAATAAGGATACAGGTATTCAAATATGAAAACGGTGTTGTAGCGTAAGGACGACGGTATGCTTTTTCGTCGAAAGTGTTAGCTGGATTTTTCAAAAAAATCGTAATCGATGCCGATTGGTACATTAGGCAAATTTTAAACTCGATTCAATGGAAGTCCGAAATTTTAAAGTTTGAGTTCTGCCACCCACTGTGCCTACTCTTCGCTAACGATTTTTGTATCAAAATAAAACGAACTGACAATCCTGGTCAACAATGTTACTTTTTGACCACTGTGTTATTATAAACTGCAAATGAGTCGCGCTATTTGCTGGTATTGCAAACAAGCACAACCAGTGCGTCAACCGAAACTATAGGCTTGTGGCCAGATCAACTAATTAGGCAGGACTACAGGCGGGTGGAGGCTCGAATTTGGTTATATGAATAAGCCAAATGAGTGTGACCGATTTCTTCATCGCAGCATGGAGGCTGAAGCCTTAGCGGAGGGGATGCGCTCTTGTCCGCCGTCCGTAGCTGCGGCCTGCGGAAGCCATGTAGTAATACCCGTGAATGAGCACATTTTGATGCATTTATTCGTATATATTATCAACTAGCTTGTGCGCCGTTGATTAGTTTTGAGATAGATTGGGGCTAGTTATAAATGGCTAATTAAGTAATTAGATATAACTGGTGCTCATACGGTTTCATGTAATTAATTTTTCTTTGATCATATATATACATATATATAAGTATACCTATATTCAATTTACATAAATATGTAATGTATAGCTATGTTACAGACGGTCACACCGGGATTTTCTAACTAGGGTGGTGCAAGCATGTTCTAATTGTTGTATGAGTTTTATATGGTTTGGTTTATATACATGTATTTTAGGTTTTAAAAGTATGTTTCACCAAATTTTAACTATTATCGCCAATAGAAAACGTGTAAATCATTGCTATCAAGAGTCCATTATAAAACTATTTTTGTAGAAGAGTATGACACTTGCATAATGTGCTTTTGTTCCTATTAATCGTTTATGGTTGATGTTTGTTTATACGCAGAACTAGAGCTAAAAATGTATTTTTTAATCCAGACTGTTTGACAATTATTAGTAATTATCAGCCAAAATGAAATTTAACCCAAAATTTACGCACTGTGTGTTATGACACACAAATGTCCGAAGGTGGACTATGTATATATAGATAAGAGTCAAAAGGCTTAAAGTTTGGGTCCTTAGATAAAGTTTTTAAAAGGTATTTTTTATGTTGTTTCTAGCAGAATATTAGAAAATCTCGCAAAGTTCATTAGTTTTGAATATTTTCGGCCGATGTCCAGCTGATAAGCGTAACGCTATGTTACTAAAGGTTCGTGGTCGACTTAGTCGGGCTTAGTATTAGGCTTACATAAGGTGCTTAGCTTATGCTAAGAGTTAAGACACAGGCTTTGGTTTAGTCTATCAAAGATGGCACAACCTGTATACACCCTACACCCCACAGTTTGACTATGGCTATTTTTTGACGCATATGCAAATACTGAAAAAAATTTAGCTGTTACAGTCATCAAATTAAAAAATAAATATTGAAACTTTAATATCTATATTCCACCATTTTCCGTCATGAAGACGATATGCTATTTTTAAACCTAATCAATCTCATATGTAAACGGTTTCAAACATATTTTATAATTATTTTCTAACATCAAAGTTTACGTATAAATAACTAAATGTTTTAGCCATAAAATCAAAACCTTGTTACTATGTGTGTTATGTGATACAATTGACTTGTCAGGTTTCTTTCGTAATCATTTGATGTACGTCCAATATAATATAGTTGAGAACACACACAAATATGATACTTGCGGCTTGGCTGCGGCGCAGGCTTTGTTTTTACTGGTAGTACGCGAATGGTATTTAGTATATACAGTAATAATTTCCTAGTAACGCTAATTAGTAACTCGCAAACGAGCGTGAAAGGGAGCGACAGTGGTTTCATCAAGTGGTAACCTTGTGAAATCATCTTGTAACAGACAGGCTTTGTGTTTGCAGTAAATACTACACTAAAATCTCTGTAACTCTGAACCCATTGAAATATCTAAAACTTCGTTTACCCTAAAACATATTGCTGTAAATAACCGAACCACCGTAAATACACACATATGTACCGTTGTTGACGATCTGTACGCAATATATAAACTAATTACCGAAGACATTATATTCTGGCAATCTGATTCATTCACCATAAACCCATTGAAAGCATCTAGGTATGAAATATTAGTGCTGGGCTATAGATAACCAAGCCATCGTATTCAGCGTACCGAAAAACCACATATAAAATACTCATGGTGTCCTGCAAGCAATAAATAACAAAACAAATGAAGATACACTACATTTTGTAAATCGGGTTCGTCGTAAAACCCTTGAAACTATGAGAAAAGGTATAATATAGTCAGGTTGGCCTCTATATAACAAAACCGTCATATTCAGTGTGCTTGATAACCTTATAGACACTCCTAAGGTAAAAAACCCGCAACAACGTGCCGAAATTTGAAAAATTGCTATTTCTGGCAACGGGTCGACGATCCATACCCACAAAAAGTTTTGATCAACAAAGTTTTAGATCTCGATAAATTGATTCTGATCTTCAGATTTTTCGATGTCAAGCCTCCGTCGCGAGGGATAGGCTGAGAAAGACTGGTAAACGTATTTCCAAATTTGGCACAGAACCTCTAAAAACCAGTTTTTTGCCATTTTAAATCCGAATATGGGGTTGCAGCTGTTCGCAATCACCTAAAAAGCATATCATCATCACTTTTTACTATCGAATAAAAATATTTATCGAAATTCGTCCACCCGAAGATGAGTTATGCGTGACATAAGCAGACAAAAATGATTTTCCGATTTCCCCCTTGCGCCCTTAGTGAAACAACTTCGCTAGCTCCGTTCAACAAACTGCTTGCTGCAAAACAATATATACTACATCATAATTGCCACTATTATTAATGTGCTGGGTTCTCGCTACTGGGCGTCACCCCACCCCAAATTCATTGTCATATATGGGCTGCTATATGTAACAATAGTTTATTTATTGATTTGGTAGCGTATTGATGATGGGAACTAAAACATAACATTTACCATTTATAGAGCAGCGCTCTCCAAGGCGGGCTTGTTGCTTAATTTTATTAAAATTTCCTAAAAATAGCACGATTTGTGGGCAGGTTTCTAGGAGTCTAGTCCAACAGCTGATAAAGGCCTAGAGAGACCCCAAACATATATATACTGTTTCATAAATGGTATTATGCTAACATATTAACATTATACTGATATTAATCCAAAGTTTTATCGGCACATATGTTTAAGGGCGTTATTTACAGACGAAGCATATTTGGTAGAAAACTGGGATTAAGTATTAATATTGATGGTTGTTTTGTCTTTCTGACAGCATGTGAGCCTTATTCCGATGTCATGCCTAGAAGTTTGCTTCGTCTTCAAAATTTGTGAGGTATTATGCAAGAGTAAACTTAAGATGCGCCCCCAACCATCCTCTTTTGACACCATATAGAAAACGTTGTTAGCGAACAAAACTCGGATTTTAATAGCCGTATCCAATTTCGACATTTTTCTGTTCCACAACGCCATCAGCGAATGCTATTCGGCCCCTGTACTTTAACACCAATGTGTTCGCGAACATTTTCAAATTATAATGTATGGAATATGAAACGGACTAATTTCTGTTCTTTAACGCAGAAATGAAATTTGTGTTCAGTAAACAACTGAATGGCAATCGCTTTTGTCAAAAGAGGATGGTAAGAGGCGCAGCTTAAGTTTACTCATGCTTTCTGTTACGAAATCAAAAGCAACTGATGTCGACATTTTTATCTTCTTCAAGATGTGGACTCATGAATATGAGATTTGAATCGGTTTGAATTGTAAATCTAAGCTTGAGGTGCTAGACTACTTCGTTGGATTGCGCACAATATAGGCGACTTCAGAATATTCTCAGTGATACGGTTCGTTGAGATTGTCATGGTTGTAACAAAGACACACATTTGTTCAAAATTCACAATATTTCAACCGACCATTTTCTTGTTAATCTGTTTCAGAAGTTCTACAGTACTGGTTTGTTTCGTCCTTTTCTATCTACTCGAAACACCCTTACAAAACGTATATGAAATAAAATAAAATAACTGTTCCAGTTCTCGGCGTGTCAGGATAGATCTTTCCAGGTCCCCAAATCATTAGAAAGCTCCAAAACGCATTTCTGTCATGAGGTTTCGCACAACACCCTGACCCATACACGGTATACATCAGCTACGCAAATAGAACATATACATATACATGTTACGGCCCACGGATGCGCACCGGACTCGACCCTGGGGCACCTAACCGACAAAAGTGTTAAGGCAAATTGTGATAAAACGCGAAATCCCTCCCCCTTGTCCCCGGCCGATCCGACTATGCATCCGCGCCGATTTCCAATGCCACTACTGCACGCAATAATGAACACTCTTTTTATACGATAGCAATCCTGGGACCGATCGGATACCCTAACCATGAGACTTTGATTCAATTTTGGGTGCGAAATCATCCCGCGCACCTCGGGCTGGTGGAGCGTGATAACACAATTATAGCACAGAAGTATAGTATTTATTTTATTCAATACAATTATGAATAATGCATCAATGAACCCAGGGATCACGCTCCACCGGTATCCGATCGCCCTTTACCCACAAAGTTTTGAGGCCCTTCTGGCCTAATTTTGGAATATTTAAGGTTCGGCAAAAACTCGGGCTGTTACAATAATCCTTCACACACTTAGAAGCTAAAAAACACGGACCCACTGGCTTGTGGTGAGGTTAACACGACTACCGCATCGGGGTTACATTGTAACAATCCTTCGCACGCGTAGAAGCTAAAAAAAACACGGACCCACTGGCTTGTGGTGAGGTTGAACCACAGTCAGGACAAAACTTCGCACCAAATGCAATCGATGGAG
>JASANE010022384.1:0-11167 GCA_030248225.1 Trileptium ribeirensis | reverse complement strand
TTAAATCGCTTCAAAACAACTGTACAGGAATCTATCGAAACACAGAGTTAATAAACAGTGTCTTACTACAGATCAATAGGAAAAACGTAAGTTCAATAAATTATTTCGTATGACAAAACCAATGTCTTCCACAAGCCATGTAATCATCAGTGGGAAGAGATCCAAGAAAGCATAGTTCACGCAGTTTCAGATTCTCATCATTCCAGAAAAAATCTTATTAAAGTAGCTGTATATATATATATATATATACTCATACATTTGATAATAATGTAAAATAACTTTAGTTTGCACTATTAACTGGTTTTATAATTCCTTGAGGGTTTCAGTAAAGTATTTCATACTAAAACATCCCTAGTCGATGAAGAGTAACCACGACGCATCATGTGAATATTACAAGTGGAAGCATCAGGAAAGTGATTTGAAATTTTTCCAATAGAAATAAAGTCTTAAATATTCGCATGCATAAAATCAGTTACGCGGTCTGACATTAGCAAAACTTATAGTTTTTCCAGGTTCACAGCTACAATGAAACATATGTTTAATCATCACATTTATCTAAATTCCACATTCATCAGTCATACGGATACACCTTTTTCAGCCATGGGCGCATAAGGTATTGAGCTCCGTCGAAATTTTCAAAATAATGGTCCAAAACCGGATGGAAAATCTACAAAATTAAAAACAATTGTTGTAGAAAGCGAAACGACGAAAAGCAAACCGGTATTATATATTAATTTTTATTCATTCACATCAGCTTGGTTCCAATTAAAATAGTTAACATGGCGTTGACATTATAAATTTTGTTTTATCGTGATGAACCACTAGGAGTGACTATTACAATATAAATTAGTAGCGGTGACTATTAGAATACGAAGTTCCCAAAGCGTAATAAAATATATCGACCAACTCGTATAAATTTCAGTTTCCATAAAACATTCCCTGTCTGGTTGCAGACAAATTCGGTAACAGCATGTTAGTGAAAGCAGGCGTGATGAATCGCGGAATCGCGAGAGCTCGAAATTTGAGAGACTACTGGCTTCTGCAAAATAGGGGAGGCTGTAGAGTAGGAGCACACATTCAAATCGCACAAATTTGGACCACTAAGATCAACCCGCACATTTTGTGTTACTCTCGACAGAAATCATATGTGTTTTTGCCATAATCAAGGTACGAATTCCAGACTTTGCATCTATTTCCTCGAACAAGCGCCGCTACCTTTTCTGCACTTGTGGCGAGGACACGGAACATATAAACTTTTACGCTATACACTGAAAAACACTGTGAAGTAAGCAGCTGGAACTTCGAATTGTCCAAAACTTCATGTTCAATTAACGGATAACATATCTTCTTGTGAAAACGCAAGCCTTATTTCCGGCTTACAATATATCAAGCATTCCTCTGCCAACGGAGAATATGGTGTCCCTATTGACTCCAGAAATGTTTCAAATACTCGCCAGAACATAATCTTAGTATCGGTATAAGTAAAGCGCGCTCCCTCACATCAAACGGCCGCAGGACTTCCATTAATTTAACATGCATTATTAGTTGCAACGTGTTTTTGACAAAAAAACTAGCTTGAAACCGTTAGCGAACAAAAACATTCGCTCTAATTTATATGCTGGAAGATTCAGTACAAATTACATCAGTGTAATAATTTATCAATCGCGGCTGTCTTTATGCAATACGTGGATTTTAGTAATATAATGAATCAATTCAAATGCAAAATATTAAAATACATGTATTTAGCAGTTTGAAAATAATTCTCAGCAATAAGAATTTAACAACCGCTTATCGGCCAGACAAAGTTTGAAAGCAACTTGATAATCATTGCTTATATAAATGGAAACTTACTGTCGTAGCGCTAACGATTTCTATGTTTTCTTCCACAATGTATGTAAGTTGCGGTGAGAATCGATCTCTTGTGTCGACTAGGACAGCGTAATTTGGAATGTCTCTCCAGTGCTGAAAAATGTTGTCATAGCTTGGAAACGTAAACAATAATAACTGTGGATTTAAACAATCTTTGAATTATGGCAACGACATAAATTCGCTTAGGTATTCCAAAACACGCCATAAAAATACAAAGTTGTTGTATAAATCGCAAGATTTTTTGAAGTGATACGACCGGAATCTTCATAAATCATGTGAAAAAATTATTGCATTTGCTAGTGTTCCAACGCAGTAAGAAGTTCATCAGGATCATAATGATGGCAATATTAATTGCGAATTGTGCACTATTCACCAAACGGCCACATTTTCCAGTGCTTGTAATGATACAGCTGTAATTTCTTATTTCAAAGTGTAGTAAAACAAATACTAACAGCTTTATTTTTCGGATGCATTTGGCTAAGCCACGACTCCGGCGCTTTGGCAACTTCGTCCCATCCAACGATAACGCCTCGATACCCATGAACTTTGTGTCTAATTACTTGGCCCACGCGATATTTAACATGTGGTGGCCGAGGATTCCGTGGTATAGTAGAAGCTGCAAGAAATCAAAGCATATGTAAGTAAATTACCGATTGTTATGTTTACATCAGAGTATCCATAATTCCGAATCCGGTCCTGTGGAAAATCGTGTTCCTGTTGCGGTCCGGCAAAAACGCAAAAACCATACCTAGCCGTAATTCTGGTTTAAAAATTTATTGCTCTTTATTGCTGCACTTGTGGTCTAAGCATATATAATACAAACGTAATGATCAAGTTCTAATACAACCAAACAAAAGAGAATATTAACTCAGCAAACTGCCCTATGAAACGCAAGTAGGACACATAATAGGAATTTTTCATCTTGTCCATGCAGGAGTTGGTTAGCAAAACAAAGCTAGGTCGATGCTTGTAGCAGCTATTTTACACATTCAGAAGTCTGTGGTGCATAGTAGAATTAAACCGATCCAACTCGTTAACAGAGTATGGAGTATTTAGAAGTATATACTTAACATAAATTGCGTAAAGCACCAGTCAGTGGGTTTGTAAACTTTGAAAATCAGTCTACATTGCAGTAATATAACATCTGCAACGCAGCCAGAAACTGCATTCTTGGTAATGAACTGTATTTATTGAAACTGTGCGAGCAGCATCACAGTTTGTGTCGTTTATAATATTCTGATCAGAAAATTTTAAGGATCATGTTGCTGACGGGCACTGGTTGCCCAACGGTAGCATAAACAATATCTCTAACCACGGATCACAAAATTATAGTACATATACCTTCCTTTATTTTCTGTTAGAGTTATAACCAAATAAGTTCACGTTTCATACGGAATAACATGTAACAAACGTACCTATATCTAGTAGAGGAAGGCGACGGGATAAAGAGGGAAAGTGTTTATTGTATGCTCCATGCGTTACAAGCACATTCAGTTTGACTCAATTTACGCAACGGTGTATAGTGGAAGGCTTTTTTTTGCTCTGGAGATCCAAAAGCGACACAATGATGGACAAATAAACATTATCTTAATACTCGCACTACCTTATGGTTAATGTAAAAGTTATTTTGATACATTTTATATCCACTGGACATCAATTTCTTTTATCATTTGTTTTACTACAGATAAGTTTGGAAGACCAGTTTCCGGTTACGGTTTAAATAGAGGGTTCCGGTTATTCCCTTGTTTATATCTGTGCACAAACGGAACTGCAAATTGTACACGGAACCCGGTCTTACCAGCCTATATATAATTGGAACGGAGCGAGCGAAGCGCGCGGAGTTTCCTCCTATGACTTTGCTAACGTCTAAAATCATTAATATTTTTTGTCCGTCTGTGGAGATTATAATTTATCACAGGATGGATGGTTCTTAGGACTATTTTTACCACAAAATATAGTCTACATATGCTTTTTCATAATTAGAACTAAACTCGCCGACCACGACTCGAGGGTCAAGGGTCACATTTGTTGAAGCTTAGCCATCCGGGTAAATACCTTTTGATACAGGCTGCGCCGCGAAAAACGGAGACAACCCTGCAGAATCCTATCATGTTGTATACCCTAGTCTAGAGGTGACTTAAACGACTGGATGCACAATGAAACCATTTATCTGGCTAGTCCAAACTTCGGAAATTATAGCCGGGGGTGTCGGATTTTGCGGGGAGGGGGGCAATTTTTTTGCCGGATTTTGTCGTGTTTAGACGTAAATTTTTCTAACGTAATCATAAACCATTACCATAATAAACATCGCATTCCAAAACAGCAGTGTAATAAGCATTTTTTCGAGCGGACACAGGGTTTCTTTATTATTTATTTCCGGTCAAAGACATTCCTTATCTCTAGGCAACCTCAATTTTTCTATATTAAATACATCTCTCCTCAATGAATATGTATATATATGTAGTTTTGGCTAATTTGAACAAAATTCTATTACCTACAGTCTTGGTATATCATAACTTTGACTTTCTTTTGGGATTCTGCCAGAGATGTTGAAATACGGTGACAACGACTGATTCGGACAATATGGCAGCTGAATAAAATTCCTGAAGCTTGGCCAACAGCTGTTATAATACCATTTCAAGAATGGAGACCGCACGGAGTACAAAAACTACCGCGGTATATTACTTTTGCTTTGCTCCAACATTGGCTTCAAAGTGCTTGAACCGTTTCAGGTCAGGGCGCCACAATCTGACTAAGAAGCATCAAGCGGGCTTCAGGCCAGTTAGGAGCTGCCTCAATGAAATATCCGTACAACGACTGCTGCTACAACACCGGCACGAATTTAGGCGACCGATTTATTGTAACCTTCTTTACATTGTTGAAGGCGACAGTATGCCCTGTCTACTGCTTGAAGGAATAAAGCTAGACTGCAATCAAGGAACTTTATTCGATGTCTAGCATTGCAGTCAGATTCCACAATGTCCAATCGTCGCTATTTGAAATCAAAACAGCATGGATCAGTGATTTCACCCGTGTTGTTCAGTTTCACTGTTAATTGGGATTGAATACAACCATAAGGGAGGCACCAGCGAGCGTAACTTTCATAACATCGTCAGACCCAGTCGTCATAAACGATCTCGACTACGCGGATGACATCGCGCTGTTAGCATAGTCGGAACATGAAATGCAAGCGACAATTGACTGTCTACACAAGCACTGCAGCTATGTGGGACTAAAGATAAGTACGACAAAAAGAAAGTGCTTTAGTGCTGCTGCCCAGATACTCACATATCTCTGTGGACGGTGTAACCTTGGGGAACGTTGACAGCTTCTGCTGCACGTGCTCTACAGTAACTGGATCCGGCTGCTCCGATAAGGATATTTAAACAGGATTGCGGCCGCAGCGTATTTGCTAACCTAAAGAAACTGGCGAAATAATTTCGTTTAGCACAGCAACGAAGCTCAGTCTTCGACTCATGCGTCATCCCTATTCTACTATACGGTGCTGAGACTTGGGCTCTCAAGCATTCGACATATATACTATATACAAGTTGGAAATGTTCGAACGCAATTGGCTGCACTAAGTACTGGACGTAACGTGACTCAGTCACACTTCAAACTGCTCTCTGTACGGCTTGGCCAACAAACAAATTCCAGCATCGTATCAACAGTTACAGAAAAGCGTCTACGATGGTTTGGCCATATATATACTAATGATAGCTTATACCCGATTAACAAACAGGATAATGCTGGCTGACGCACCGCCGAACTGAAGACCTCGAAATGGGTAGTGCTAACGGAAATGGAGCTGCTGGTTACTAGCGCCTATGCAGGTCATGGTCGAGCATGCAATGGATCGTAATCAGTGGAGGTTGCGAATCAATCATGTTCTGGTCCCCCAGATCAATGGAGATTGGTGAATACAGTTGACTAGCTGTGTACGTCTCTCTAAGTTATATATTCAACACTCAGAATCCACCGCCTTCGCAATAAGACAGGCTACTAGATTATACAAAAACAATAATATGATCCTATTGCTGAAATTGGCATTTTTAAATCTTAAAATCACAATTTCGACTATCTCTGATTAAGATATAACTTCCCTCTCTAAACTGGGAAGGGGCGGGGATTCCCCCAATTTGTTTCGCTTAAAAATGCACTAAAAAGGTACATTTTTAGTTTTAGCAAAAGTTTTTACATGATAACCATAACTAAAAGAACACAAGTTTAAGAAATCACTTACCAGAGGGTGTTACTAGGTTATAGGCGCAACACGACAATACAATCGCTGCGATCAGTTGACTACCCGGCTGTTTGCTCCTCCCTTTCCGAAGAGGGCCCCATTTTATGCCCCTCCACCGTGCCGAAGAGGGGGCCCATTTCGTGTTCCCTAGATTCGGGTCCGTAGGCAACACAGTATTGTCACCAAAGAAATATTCTCAGTACAGAACACAGCCACTATTCCCCTATTGAGCTTTAACTAGACACAACACCACACCTGACTGCACAAACTCTTGAAGCAGACTAACTGAATGAATTTCTTGCTATTTTAACGAAAATTTTACAGCCAGTTCAATATATCTATCGTCTTCGATTTAAACATACTGAGTCAAAGTAAAATGATAAATGAATTATTGGAAGAAATTTTTGGGGGTTTGCCCTCAAAAATATATTGATACATTTGCACAAATTTCGCTGTTTTGAGTAAAATGCTGTTGCTATATTAAAAAATAATTAAGATTTTTCAAATTCAATACGTTAAAACAAATTGTTGTAACTAATTTTTCGGCTATATAGTTACTTATGTATATATATACACAAGATTAGACGCCAAAATTAGCAAAAAATCTAAAAAACACACTTTTCTTAATTTTGTTCAAAACCAAGCCATGAAAATCATATATTCTCAATTAATTCAAAAGGTACAACTACCACACTAACAATAGTTATGCAATGAAAAAATGTTAGAAATTGTTTCATTTTCCAACCAAAAATCGAAGCATCGGAATTAAGCAAAACTGAGGCTACACGCTAAAAACCACAAAAAATATAATGAAAACTACAATAATTCTGAAAATAACAGTTAACATAGAGTTAATTTTTTTATAAAATTTGTCAAAACAAGTTGCGTAACTTGAATTTCATGGTTTACAATTGCAAAAATAAATCATACTCTATGCCAAAATGAAAAACGTGCACCAAAACAGATCAGTACGTCTACATTTTTAATTTTCATTTTCCTGCAGACTTAGCTTAGTAACTAACACATAGATCTATCAAGGTGAATTTTTAATGACCGCCAATAAATGGTCTTACAAAAAGGATATAATACGTCTTAGTTATCCTATTATAACATTGGTATAAAACATTGAATTTGTTCATGAAAACGACAATCGTGGACAAGCATAAAAGAATGAGCAATGCTGCTATGAAGGAATACTTTAAAAACCGCTGCCGAGAGCTTTGTGCTACAGCTAACCCCAATTATGCGATTTCACAATAGGTTTTGTTAGTTATAGGTTAGTTTTGATTCGGCAATTTCACAATAGCTTACGTTGTAATGTTAAAAACCGGTTTTTTAAACTGGACCTGAGGTTGATATAGAGTCGAGATATAGACAAAATAAAATCATCCTTTTACCATTTTATGATGGTTGGACATCATGCAACACTAATCCGCCTTACCGGTATTTCTCAGAGTTCGCGAAGAACAAAATATGAAAAAGATGGAACGCCAATAAATAAATTAATTTAGGCGGTACGGGGTATCCGTACATTTTTGTGACATTACCGGATGGAATTTGGCAATAAATGAATCCAGTGCAACATAACTGTCAAATAAACAGAAAAACCATAGTGCAGTTCCCATAGGACGTCAACCCTAGGCCAAAAACAATTTTTCCGACACCTCCAAGCCAAAAAATAAGTTATGAGTTGTGCTATCAAAGAATTCACAAACTGATGCATGCAACAGGGTTTGGGGGTTCTTCCTCCAGTAGCCACGATTAAGGGCCATTTGACAGTTATTTTTACCAAGTTTCAAACCGCAAAACCCATATTTCTTTTCCACCTATATTATTATTATTATAGAGCTGGCATATTTGCTGAAAATTTCGCCCGAGGCATAAACATGTCTAGTGGAGCGCCTGGGTATATACATGTAATCTCACATTTCAAGCGTTATAACGCTCCCTGCTAGGCAAAGCGCGCAGGTTTCATATCGTTTCAGCTACACATAGCACACCCCACAAATTAATAACATGCAGGTAACATATCAGTCTAGCGTAGACACACCAGTCAAATAAAAGATATAACATCACTAACCACGCATAATACACCTAAAAATACCACAACGAACAATCAAACCGACTTGGTGATAAAAACCTCAGTAGATTGTCAAGCATGCCACTGCATCTTATGTGTAAGGTTTAACAAATCCTTAAAATTGACTTATCAGTTGCTAAACAAATTCTTTAAATCAAATTTTGGCATCGAAAGAGCAACCTGGAGCATTATTTAGAGTCAATAGTGAGATGCATTTTCTAGAAAAAGTAAAACAGATATGGTATTGAACTAGGACTAGATAAGCTAAAAACTTTACAGGATGGATGCGCCCGTTCAAAATTCAAGTGAAGTACAAAAATGCATGGTGCCCCCTTTCCCTAATTTGGAGATTCCAGCTAACTGAATTTATAAAACCTGCGAAAACAAAGAATATTCAAAGTCCAACTATATATTAGTTTTTAATTATCTTACAAGCGAAATGCCCATTTTTATCACGCTGAGAAACAACGTCGAGAGGCGCGTCAAGTGCTGAATTGCCATGATCGACTAGCCCGATGATGCGATTGCAAAGCGACCACCAATAATTAAACGACAGGTACGTATTTTTGAAGTCTGATAAGCCCGTAATGACCCTAAAACATAAAGGAGATATATTAAGTATATATTTATGAGTAACTCGCAAAGCGATGGGAAGCGGAGTGAGCGTCGCTACTGTACCTTTATTGACGATTTTTTCGTTATAAATTCAAGTTCTTAAGCCCGCTGAAAATCCCATGATAGACCAATTATACACCGGCAATACTTCAATAACAATGCTACGATCACTTTAGTCATATATCGAACTCGTTTTATTTCTTCTTCCAATGACCAAAAAGACAAAAAGTTTTGAAATTTATAAATCGCAAATTAAAAAATATATATAATGTGAAGACTTATTTTGCGTTGTCAGGCCCCTAAGCCTTGGCTTATTTAATGCATACCATGCAAATACGATTGCTTTTATCATATATAGCAATCCCGAAAACCTATAGACACATCCGATTGCATGCATGCATCTATACTGGTAAAGTGGCGAAATTTGACATTTCTGACGCCAAAATTTATCAAATTTTGCTACGACACTGTCCAAGACGGTTAATAACACAGCCAATATGGTGTTGAAACAATGAAACCAATATGATTAACGGGTTAAATAACCTTATAATCCCTCTGTTCACACCAAAACTAGAGAAACCTTCTTTGTAAAAATTTTGAAATTTTCATTTTTTGGGTATTTTTTAAATTTTGACCCATAGTTCGAAAGCGGTTGCTTTGACAAAACAATCCATAGCAGCAAAGTTGTGATGAGGAAATTCTGGTTTCTCCGTCTTTCACTCCCAAGCGCGTATCTCGAGATACAGATCGCGAAATATAGATACCCGAATGAACAAATTGCTAAAAATAACCATTGACTCTTTGCTGGCCTGTCCACAGTGGGGGGACCCCGACTTTCCAAATCCACCCATGTTCGTGAGAATTTCCCCCATGTCCGCCCCCCCCACTCGGCCGAAACCCCCCATGTTCAACTAATTCCAAAAATTTTTTATGTCTGAAAATTTATGTTCTTTGTTTGCAAATTGTTTTTTAAACATTAATTACCACTATTTATAATGCTAAAATATTGTTTTTTAGCTTTAAAGTACGTTAACAGTAGCAAAAATGCATGAAAATATGGAAATATTTTGTGTTTTTAAGCAAAATTTATCCCCACACTTTGAAATTTCCCCGAGAATGAACATGGGACCCCCCTCGAAGTTCCCCCCACTTTTCGGAGGGCTGTGGACAGGCCAGCTTTGGGGCCTATTTTTAACGGCATGGCGCGGTCGGCGGGTTTAGCAGCTAATGAAAGGGCACGAATAGATTGAATTTGTGATTAAATGAAAAATTTGTGAATGTCCAACGAACCGGTGATGAGTTATGACTTGCACAGACGAGCAAAAAGGCTTGAAGAAACTACACTCGCTCAGTTTCAATAGACAGTGCGGAGTGATTCAACAAAGATAAAGCTCAAGTTTGAGCTGAATCGATTCATTCGTTGTCAGGTTGGAGGCTATAAAACCACAAATCGCACTAAATTTTGGTATGAGAAGGGTTTTAAATCATATTAAAATTTTAAACGGAGAAATATTTCCGTTATATTGTCGCTATAAGTACTTCACATGAAACCACGTCTGTTGTAACAATTTTAATCAAATCGGCCTGACAACTGCCAAGTGGACATGACACCCTTAAATAGTAGACAGACGACAAAACGGTGCCACCGACATGACAAACAGGCGGTGCCGACTTTACCCGCTCTGACGAAAACGCTTTGCTTCGCTCCGCTCATTTATGAATAATGAGAATAAAACTTTCGTTTAGAAAAACACTTTCGGGTGACAACTACAAACCCTGCCGTGCCTTCAAGTCCTAATAATATTCCCGAATGGCCGTACTTATAGCTACAAACTGTAATTTGCATGATGTTCAAGATTATGAATTTAGAGGTTGCATGCCGAATTTTGGACCTTATGTATATACCATGCCCTGAGTGCGGTAGAAAAATCAACTGAAATCAATTAACACAGCGTAAACTTTTAACTCTAGCGAGGCTGCAGAGCGTAGTCAAGCATAGATACACCTACGCCTTTTGCGTGCACAGTCAATCAGCTCTCGATAGCATACGTCGATATGCTATATGTGGATATCACATAATACCGCACGTTAGAACAAAAAAGTTTCCCCTGCTTGAAACACCCTAAGTGCAAGCTATCAGCCTCACAAGACGTAAGAACAAATTTTCGAATGTTGGCTAGACGAACCACGAGGGTGCAAGACCCCCGTACCCATGAAACCATGGGTCGGGGAGTAAAATCATCACCAACAATGAGTTTCCCATGCCCGAAAACCCCAAGTGAAACTCTTCAGCCACCCAGTACGTCAGAACAAATTTTCGAACTTTGACTCGAGGAACCACGAAAGTGCCATACCTCAAA
>JASANE010022381.1:0-67888 GCA_030248225.1 Trileptium ribeirensis | reverse complement strand
GCGTGCACCGTCCGATGATGGCATTGATCTAAGCTTGCGAGCCAGTCAACTGTCTATCCGTTCGGAGGAAGGAGATGGTGCTGCCGGAGGAAGCTACCTAAGCGAAGGCAGCGATAGTGGCAGTATCGCTACGGGAAGTGTGCATGAGCTGAGTTCGGATCCATTGGTCGAGAATGTTCGTGGAGACCCTATCGAAGGGACGCCTTGTATGCGCCCGGGTAATTTAGGTAGCTCCACTGATACGTTGGCTGACGTCTCCAGCGATATCTTGGGACCCGTCGAAGAGGCGCCCAGTATGCCCTCGGGTAATTCGGGTAACCCAAACGAAGTAGGTACGATCACTGAGGAATCCGTCGAAGGGAGACCATGTACCCCGGGTAATTCGGAGGAATCCGTAAGCCTGATTAGCGAGGACTCGGACGTGTGTATGGGACAAGAGAACTTGCTTAACTTTATACGAGAAGCTAATGACGAACGTACACATCAACTGGACGAACAACTATTGGACATGTCTGGACTTTGTCTTCCCAATAATACGCCGATAGAAATTGGACGAGTTAGAGCAATGACGGACGAGGAACGTACTCGAATTCTCGGGACTGACACACTGTTCACTATGTCTGCGGACCATACCGAGACCGTAGCTTATCATTTCCCTCGCATTGGATTGACCGAGGACGCGCATCATGAATCAGCTGAGGGACTTATACCAATTAACTTTAGGGCTAGTGAAATCAATGCTGACTTCGGACGACCGTTGGCATTGCAACCGCAGGCTCTCTTTTATCGCAGGGTAATAATTGTGATGGAACAACTGAACAATTTGAGCCGACTTTTTGAGCTCCGTTTTGAGGCTAGCACGCGCCCCACCCTATAGCGGGACGCTGCCATGCTAAGCAGTATATTGGGTATGGCATCTCCAATTGGCACTGCATGACGGGAATGTATCTCGGCCTCGTAACTCTTGCTTCGTTGGAATCTTTCATAGAACTGGTGGGCCAATGCGTGAATGGCCACACGCTCCAACAGGCTACTGAGAGAGTTCGAGGTAGAGTTGAGTAGGGATCCGGTATGTCGACAGTGCCAGGAACGCCACACCAGAGATTCGCGGGACATAGGTTTAAGCTGCTACTTTTTTTGTCAACGAGAAAGGTGGACTTATGATGGTACGTTGAGTACTGCGTGCGCGTCCATCCTTCCGGGTGGATACATTGCACCTCATTGGCCTTTCTACGTCGGAATTCAATCAGCCAGGATGCAGAAAACTTTCCGCGAGGCGAACCTCGAATTACACGACCTCTTGTGCGAGGCGCCTTATTTGATCGAATTCATTTATCGGAAACAAGACACACGAGGTGTTCCGATCAACTCCTTTGTTGACCAAGCAATAAGCAATATGGAATTTGACGATGAGACCCACCGACTTGCTCGACTGGTACTGTTAAGCGCACGCTTGAGACTTTTGCGGCGCTCCGACATTGCTGGACTGCTTGAGACCGAGGGCGACACGTCAGCCGGACTAAAGTTAGGCAGGGACCGCTTAATCTCGGAACTATGCTTGTTTCCGGACGATGCCACCAGCTGTTCCGTCCCGAATCTGGACGAACAATTAACCGCAGCATTAGTCGCTTAGCTTGACTCGTCTGACGAGGAGTCGGAGGATAACTCCAATGGCGACTCCTCCCAGCAAGAAAGCATAACCGAGTCGAGCGACACGGACACGAGTGACGAGGAAACTAAAAGTGACCCCACGGGAAAAGTTACGAGCACCGCGACCATGAGGGAACCCAGTCGAAATGGGGTACGACCCTCTTCACCGAGCCTTGGTAACGGCCTCGGACATCCTTCAGGTATGTGGAGAGTATGCACAATCTTATTACTTCTTTGGCTCTCAGCGCTTAGCTCTACACGCGCAACGCTTTCGCCATTTAGTGACTCAATCTCGCGCTTACGAGCTTTTGTCAATCGACAGGTGGGAGTGGTCATCGAGCCACAAGGCTTGGTGGTCACCTCTGACCAGACAACGCATTTGACAGTGGTATTGCAGCTATCGCTTCGCGATTGGGAACGTAAGTCGGACCCATATGTGAGCAAATTCTGTCCACCGTATGAAGCGAACGGATCATGTCGCGCTGACTGCTGCCGAAAGGTTAACTGCACCGAATATCCACAGCTGCATGAGACCTTAAGAGCTTTGGAACGTAAGCTAGATGACGCCTATCATGGCGTGCTGGACACCAATTACTATTCGCTACTGGTGCATTCTTTCTGCGTCGCAAACGAACAACTATGTGACCTTACGAATAAAAGAGAAAAGCTCTTTACCAGCTTGATTGCTGCCGCTGCAGGCGCCGTCTCAGGTTTCTTGTGCTTGGGAGTGGCTTTTTCTAATGGAGTACACATCAATAATGTTCGCCAACAGGTAACTGTCCTCGAAAAATTCATGCGTGAGACTAACGATGTCTCCTTTCGGAATACTAAAGCCATTAGGCAACTGACCCGAGCAAACGAGGACATCTACGCATTCCTACACCATAGCATGCAAGAGGTAGTCTCCATTATCGAACAGGTTAGGTGTGCCGATCAGAAAGAGATCGCGCATGTGCACCACCAGCTAATAGATCACATCCTTCGAGCCAACATGCGCTCGTCGGTACAAGCTATAATGGAATCCATGCTGAACGGCGAATTATCTCCCGCCATTATCGATGTCGTCATGTTACGGCGGTTGTTTTCCATGGATCCACGCATTTGCAAGAGTATCCTCATGCGCGAGCCTAGCCTCGCTTATCAGTTTGGCCGCGTCATGCCTGTGAGCGTAGATTTAACCGCATTCCGCTTTGGATTCATATTGCAACTACCATTGCCGATGCGCAATGATGTACGTCCGTATTTTCGGATCTACAACATTGGCTGGAACGCACCTGCCACGCTAACGTAGCTGAGACTGCCGTTACCCCAATACGCTGTCCGCTTAGGGCACATTCGCTTCGAATCGCTCAATTTGGGAGCATGCAAGCACAGACCAGGCATCGCTTTCTGCGAACCGCACGCGCTGATAACCGATCATAGTACAAATTGTTTAGAATGGATCATTGCAGGCGAACATGTACCTGAGACCATCAAGCACACATGCAGCAAGCGCTTGCTTATAGGCCCACATGCAAATGACACGTCTGTACACACGACTATACAGGGAGTATTAATTCGGACTAATGTGCCTGAGGTCATACTGACAAATCGGAGACAGCTAGCTCACGTTACGTCGGGTAAGCCAATAAAAGTACCGCCTAATGGAGTATTGTGGTTCCCACACGGGAACTACACTCGGTTGGTTGTAGGGTCAATCGTGCTCACTAGCATGCTGAAACCTGAGAAGATTACAATAAAATTTGGACCTAATATTACTATTGACCGGCTATCCGGTATCAAACTAAGACCGTTGACGTGGGACTCACTCGACAACGCTAAATCTATAAATCTGCGGGTCGCGCAAATAGCTAAGGACCAGGTACGGAGCGTGGTTAATCTCCCCGCTGTGGAATACACCGGATTTTTGCCCTACTTCCTCATTACCGTTGTTGTAGGACTGATCCGTCTGGTCTATTTTATGACTAAATGCAAGGTCCCGCCTAAGTACGGATACTATATTCCCCGATGGTTCCCATGTCGTGGACGACTAATTAGGACCGATAGTAGGCCTAAGAAAGCAATTCGCTGGATTAGGGCGAAACAGCGACTACCGGGTGCCCCACCCGCGGAAGACGACTTCCCTCATACAGACAGAACATCGCCGACAGAGGTCACGGTTGGGCCTTCGGGAACGCCGCGCGTGGCCGTCGCGTCCAGCCGTGACCCACGTCGTTCGAACAGGCTATTGACATCACGTAACTCATCCGAGGAAGAACTTGTTTTCATCGAGGACGACGAACTATTTGTCGCGCCCACCCGCGATTCCCGCCGTGTACCTCGTCAAGGTATGTTTACTAGACAATTAAACACTATGAATGCAGGCAACACTCCATTGCTTATTAATGCAACCATCCTTGGCACCCCAGTCATGACACTTGTAGACACTGGAGCCTACGTTTCCACCATGTCCCAAGCCCTAGCTGCCCGGTTAGGACTGGTTCCTCGTGACACGAACACTACCCGTATAGTATCAGCTACACAACAAGAATTGACCATAAGTGGAGTGGTGAAAGCACCGATCACAATAGGATCGTTAAGTACACCGTGCGATTTTCAGGTAACAACAGACACTCCGTACGAATGCATCTTAGGTACCGACTTTATGGCACTACTACCATATGTCGCCGTAAACTTCAAACATCGCTGCTTGGACCTATCTAACGGGACTGAGAATTGCTCGGCACCTTTTGCCGACCAAGGGGACTACCGACCGCCAGTTATCAACGTCGTAATGGCTCGTTTACGTTAAATTGTGTGCGCCGTGACCTAGCTATGTCTCAACCGTCTAGTTTCGCTTGTTGGGACAATCAACAGTCACGGCTGACTATCTGTTTTGTCCGCATTTACTTAGCTATGTGTGTTTGATAAGCTGGGCGTCATGGCGGACTGGACTGGACAAATAGATGAGTCTCGGTGCACTATTGCCGCGCAAGACAGCTGTCAAAATGTAAATTTCGCGCATTGTACGACTGCCAAAATTGGGTTTTCCGTGCTGGACAACTGCCAAAATTTGAATTTACCACGCTGGACCAGTGTCAAAATTTGAATTTCCGCTCTGGACAACTGCCAAAATTTAAATTTAAAGCGTTGAACAACTGCCAAAATTTGAATTTCCCGCACAGGACAACTGCCAAAATTTGAATTTCCCGCGCTGGACAACTGCCAAAATTTGAATTTCCAGCGCTGGACAACTGCCAAAATTTGAATTTCCCGCGCTGAACAACTGCCAAAATTTGAATCCCGCACAGGCAACTGCCAAAATTTGAATTTCCCGCGCTGGACAACTGCCAAAATTTGAATTTCCCGCACTGGAGAACTGCCAAAATTTGAATTTAACGCGCTGGACAACTGCCAAAATTTGAATTTCCCGCGCTGAAAAACTGCCAAAATTTGAATTTCCCGCGCTGGACAGCTGCCAAAATTTGAATTTCCCGCGCTGGACAACTGCCAAAATTTGAATTTCGCGCACTGGAGAACTGCCAAAATTTGAATTTAACGCGCTGGACAACTGCCAAAATTTGAATTTCCCGCGCTGAAAAACTGCCAAAATTTGAATTTCCCGTGCTGGACAGCTGCCAAAATTTGAATTTCCCGCGCTGCACAACTGCAAAATTTAAATTTCCCGCACTGGGCAACTGCCAAAGTTTGAATTTCCCGCACTGGACAACTGTCAAAATTTGAATTTCCCGCGCTGGACAACTGCCAAAATTTGAACTTCCCGCGCTGAACAACTGCCAAAATTTGAATTTCCCGCGCTGGACAGCTGCCAAAATTTGAATTTCCCGCGCTGCACAACTGCAAAATTTACATTTCCCGCGCTGGACAACTGCCAAAATTTGAATTTCCCGCTCTGGACAACTGCCAAAATTTTGATTTCCCGCGCTGTGTCAAAATTTAAATTTGCAGCGTTGGATAGCTGCCAAAATTTGTATTTCCCGCACTATACAACCGCCAAAATTTGAATTTCCCGCGCTGGACTGCTGCCAAAATTTGAATTTGCCGTGCTGGACAACTGCCAAAGTTTGAATTTCCCGCGCTGGACAACTGCCGAAATTTTAATTTCCCGCGCTGTGTCAGAATTTAAATTTGCAGCGTTGAATAGCTGCCAAAGTTTGAATTTCCTGCGCTGGACCGCTGCCAAAATTTGAGTTTACAGCGTTGCACAGCTGCCAAAATTTGAATTTCCCGCGCTGGACAACTGCCAAAATCTAAATTTACAGCGTTGGACAGTTGCCAATATTTAAATTTACAGCGTTGGACAGCTGACAAAACTTGCCCCATAACATCATTTATACATTAAGATATCTACGTCCGATATGCTATACTGTGTTTTTGGGCTATTAAGGACATATCATATAGTCATCGCTGACTGATAAAAAAATCCACACAGTCCCGGCAGACTGTCACATATGTCCGTCGTCGTAGCTACGGTGTTACACGGACATGCGGACAGTCACCGCCCACTATTAGCACATAGCTAGGTCACGGTGCACACAAATTAACGTAAATGAGCCATAACCAGGAAATACACTCAAGTACCACCGAACACCGAGTTGTTCATCAACGCCATCCCGGAAATCACTCAACCACCGACAGGTCAAGCCTTATTTGTGCCTGATCCCTTTATTAGGACGTTGCCATTGCCCACTCTCTGGTACTCACTGGCCAACGCATGATCCCAATAGCTCTGATGAACTTTGGGAACTTTCCCGTTGCTATACATGCCGGACAGACAATAGGACATATTGAAATGCTCGATGACAACGAGGTCGAGTTCTTATATGACAGTAACAAGCGTTTGTTACAACTCGACCCTCCAAGACGCACTAAGCAAGCAACAATATCGGAGTTACACGAGACAATGTTGTACAAATCATCAGTGAACAAAAGAACACTATTGACACCGAGCGATCCATACAAGTTTTGAGCAAGATTGATTTCGGACAAACGACCCTTAACCCTTTCGAACTCAAACAGTTGAAAACCACTATCTCTGAAAACGCAGACATATTTAGCGTACACCCGTTTGATCTAGGAAGGTGTGGTGTACACCAACACCGGATAGTCACAGGAGACGCAAGGCCCATTAAACAGGTACCCTACCGTTTAGCACCTTCACTACGAGAGCCTTTGCGTGAGGAATTGAACAATATGGTAGAAGCAGGACTCACCACGCCATCAGATTCACCTTGGGGTTCCCCCATAGTTTACGTCACCAAAAGTGAAGGCATCTTACGTTTGTGCGTCGACTTCCGTAAACTCAATGTAGTCGCAGAACGTGACTTATACCCACTACCGCGCATAGATGACATATTAGGATGTCTCAGAAACACCAAATTCATGTCCAGTTTAGATCTTAACAAAGGTTTCTGGCAATTAGAACTGGACCCCGAGACCAAGAAGAAGACCTCCTTCGTCACTGTCCACGGACAATATGAATACAACGTTCTGCCATTCGGACTGAATTCTTCACCAGGCGCCTTTCAAAGGTGCATGTCAATTATACTAAAGGGCTTAGAATGGGAACGATGCCTTATCTACATAGACGACATATTGGTCTTTTCACCCACATTTGAACAACACCTAGCGGACCTAATAATTGTATTTGATAGGTTCCGCAAAGCGAACCTTAAATTGAAACCTTCAAAATTCCAATTTGGGCAGAAACAATTGAAATACCTTGGACACATCATCAGTTCAGAGGGAGTTAAACCCGATCCCGAGAAGACCGCTGCTATAGATAATTACAAGCGACCGGAAACGCTCAAACAACTACAGAGTTTCTTAGGACTTGTAGGATATTATCACAAATTTATACCACACTACTCTGAAATTTGCGAACCACTCAACGCGCTTCGGCGAAAGGACAGTGAATTCAAATGGACACCGCAATGCGAGGAAGCATTCGGGAAACTACGCAAGGCGTTGGTACAAGAACCATTACTCATATATCCGGACTTTTCTAAACCTTTCATACTCCAAACGGACGCTTCTGGATATGCCCTAGGAGCTGTACTTTCACAAAAGACCGACAAAGGACATTACCTATCGCCTACGCGAGCCAGTCACTCGTAGACTACCAACGCCGTTATCCTGCCATAGAGACTGAGGCTCTTGCCATTCGATGGGCTGCCTTACACTTCAGACACTACCTGCTTGGACACGAATTTCATGTCGAAACTGACCACAAGCCTCTCAAGGCGCTGTTTGAGAGACCACCACGAAATTCTCGACTAGCTCAATGGCGTAACGAATTACTAATGGAATTTGGTGGTTTCAACATCGAATATCGACCCGGTAAGGCCAATGCCAACGCAGACGGACTTTCCCGCGATGCCCGACATGACGTGGAATTTTCTTATTCTTCGGACGAAGCTGAACAGGACGAGCAGGACCACCCTCGAATGGTGGCGGTAGCTGTTAAAGGATAGGATCGTGGTAAAGGCAAAGCTCCAGCTAAACCGCCCCGTCGATTTCCCACCGAAGAAATTTGGAAACGACTTACGCGACAACTCATGGGATTTCCCCCGGACGCTCCCGTCACCCTCCCACCCGAGTACGTTAGAGAACGTTTCTATCGTATGTTTGGAGGACCTGGCTATGATCCTCTACCGGATCCAACACGTTTCATCTTCTGTGGAGACGTAGACGACCCATGGCCTGAAGGAGTTGAGGTACCCTGGAGACGGACGACTGCCCCAGGACCGCCAGAACCCACAGGTGAACCGACCCACGGACCATCTTCAGCACCCGAACCGCCCGCCAGACCCCCGCAACCTCAGGAACCCCCGACCGCTCCGACACCGCCCGCCCCTATCGCGGCAAGTGAAAGCTCGAACCGTGCCACGGCTGGTACGCCCGAACCCGCTAGACCACAGACGCTACCGACAACTGCCAGACAGAGATATGGAGGTTTACCTGAGGTCGAAGAATTTGACGCACTAATTAGGGTCGCTTACGCATGCGGACCACGAATACAACTACAGCGCCCTGAACAGGTTTATGACACTGGAGAACACATATACTTACCACACTTCCAACAATACGAAGGGAGGAACATTCTCAATTACATTATTATCTCAAAAACATTATTTACCCTACATTCAACGCAGAGATAAACAATTTGGTCCTATTTGATGGTACTTACATACGCGACAGTCACCCGCCGACAAAAAGGCAGCGACTGCCCTCAAACTGGAAGCCCACCATTACAGGCTCTGCCCCGACACTGCCATTCTATGCTTGCATCCCATCATGCCAAACGACCATAGACCTAAATTATGTGTACCCAGGTTACTCATACGACAAATACTCAAGCATGAACACAACACATTCGGTGGACATCCAGGTAGGGATCGACTACTAAGCAAACTTAAACAATTCTACTACTGGGAAACCATGGGTAAGGACGTGGACGAATATGTTAAGCGATGTGTACTCTGCCATCGATCACGCAACCTACCACAAAACGTTCGAGTGAGCCATGCATCGCATGTTTGTTGACATATTGAAAACGCGGGTGCTATCCCGCAACGGAAACAGGTATGTAATTGCCTTTATCGACCAGTTCACGAAACTAGTAGTTGCCGCCGCTTTGCCGGACCAAACCGCTAAGAGCATAGCCAAAGTTTTTGTCGAAGACGTGGTGTGCCGCTACGGCGCACCCGAAGAGCTAGTCTCAGACCGAGGCGGATGTTTCGTCTCAGAAGTAATGGAAGCCTTGTGCGCTAGACTGCATACATTTAAACGCGAAACGCTCAGTTACAACCCGAAGGCAAATGGAAAGATCGAACGCTTTAACCGTACTCTTATTTCTCCTAAGAGTAGCATTGCCTGAAAAGGACCATACTACATGGGATGAAGTTCTGCCGTATTGTATCATGTCCTACAACTCAGCCGTACACGCTTCCACGCACTACCCACCATTCATGCTCATGCACGGATTCCAACCCCGAGTGCTGGGTGGAATCAAAACACAGACTGATTGGGGACGCTACCCCGGAGCAGAAGCATATCGTGCTAACGTGCAACGGTGGTTAGCCACCATCAGGGACCAAGCCTATCGATCCATGCAATCCGCTCGGGAATACAGGAAACGATATTACAATTGTAAGATCAAGGTCCCGGACTACCGTGTTAATGACCATGTATGGGTCTATCGATACTATACCACCCCAGGTTTATCACGCAAACTGGAACGTAGGTGGTGTGGACCGTACCAGATCACTAAAATAATGCCCCCTTGCATTTGCGTTAAACTCCCCGGACAACCTAATGCCTCCAATCATGTCGTTCACATCAATCGTACCAATCCATGCTATCGCCCGCTAAGTAGCTTCCCCGACATGGCCGATTTACTCAAAGCCGTCCCTCCCGCATACATTGATGCTGCCCTACAGGAACCCGGAGAAACTATCCTCACTGACAAATATTTCGCCAGGGAATTACAGGCTGCAGACCCAGAAGCAGTCGACCGATTGCGCCAAGAGGTCGATGGTGCATCCGACGTCGCTAGCGTAGAGATTGGAGAACCTAACTTAGAATACACGCAAGCTCAGGCAGACATACACCACGCCGCAGTAGAACAGCTGACCATTCAGGCTCAAGGCTCCTCCGGAGCCCAACAACAAAACAGACTTCCCCTTTGTGACCCTGACAGAACCCCACACACCGAATGGCCCGCTATATCACAGGAACTCACTACCCTAGACCCCGCTAAGTTACCTTACGCACTTGAGAAACCCCCTGGTACTTTCTCGCCTGAGTATGGACAACAGACTGCCCCAGTAACCCTACGAGAACAAGTACGGTCAGTTCGGACTGACGAGCGTAATAGACCATTAACAGTGAAACGCTCCGATAACGGTCGCGCACTGCGACCATTCAATGTAAATGACTTAGGTCTCGTGGAATTACTCGCTTCACAGGACCCGGACGAACACTCGCCCCACACTCCAGAACAAACTACATCTCCAACCGCAGCTGTTGAACATGCTGTCCAAACCTCGCTCCTTACGCCTGCCCAACGTCGAGCCGCAATCGCCACTCAAACATCCCGCAGCCCTCAGACGCAACGCTTAGCGACTGAATCAGACAAGCCAGTGACTCCATACCACATCTATTATGAGCCTACAGCGTCTTACGAACAACTATATTCCATACCTCGTCAGGCATACTCCGCCCCGCCTACACCACTTCCACACACGCCCCTGATGCCACTAGGATTCGAAGCCACGTTAGAGGACTATGTTCCAAACGAATGGATCACACCGTATTATACCCCTCCCAGACCACAACCCGCACAATCCGTCCCAGTAACCAGCCAGCCCTCACTGGAACCCGCACCAACACCAAAACTTAAGCCTAAACCGCGACGAAAGCAAGCTCAGCCCCCTACACCGACTAATGAACCAGTATCATCCGTAAGCTCGGAGACCACGTCGCCTGAAACAATTGATTCCCCGACACCACCCCACCGGTGGAAAATCCCTCCCCTATTGTCACCCCTAGCGGAGCGTGGAACTAAGGGCCCACAGGTACCATCCTTTGGTCGATGTACCATCCAGAGACAAAATGAGCTAGCACAGTGGGAATGGGAAATGCAGGAAATAAGGAGGAAGAGAGAGGAAGCCGCTCACGCCCGAGGAGAAATACAGGATGCAACTGAACTAATGGAGTACATAAGAGGATCACCCATACAATACATCCCCTCGGAAGACCAAATTGCAGCCGACGGGATTGTAGAAGAATTTATTGAAAGTTTAGCTCGACAACGAGAAGTAAGTAAGCAGAGCACAAGTAAGCAACGCCGACCTTCCGAGTCTTCGGAAGGCGGTCGACCAAAACGATTACGACCACGAACTGCAGACAAGGACAATGAGACAATATCAACCATTGGCGATTCAACCAAGGGCTCCTACTGGGAGGAAGGGAAGAGCGCCGCCGCGCAGCGCTCCCTCCACCCTCAAGGGAGTTCTAACTCGACCATCACGCGCCATACCACGTAGACAAACCCCAGCTAGAGCCCAATCACAAGTTAGTTGGGAAGACGACGAGGATGAGATGCCTCTTAGTCAACTTTTACCGGGACCCCGCCGAAGGCCCCACTTTGAACTCGACGCTCCAACGGAGGAGAGCGAGGGATCTCCTGAGATGGGACCCTCTGTACGCCAAGTTAAGGAGCGAGAAGAACACCCTCAACCCATTCGTCGACAGCCACATAGACAAGCTAGGGACCGTTGTCGTTGGTATGAGGAATACCTACCACACGGAGAAGAAGCTCGAGTCATAATACCACGTCTCGACACCCGACGCTTGAAACCTCAAATTACCGCACCAGCCCGACGGATTATATCTCTCGCTCCACCGACTCGACATCGTGACCCTGTCATGCCGATGGATTACCCATCTGGTAGTGCTCGTGCACGGCGCGACATGTTCGAACCTTTTAGGGACATCTTTGACGAACACGACATCGAGGACATGCTATCCGCACATCCGGACTTGGAACCCGACGAGGACAGTGGACAACGACAATTACGACCTGAAGATGTCGGATTGGAGGTGGTCCGACCTCCTAGACAATTGCCTCGCGAGAGACGGTTGTAACGTATGAATCACTAAAGAAACACCCCAGAAAACTCGAGCTCCCGCCACCAAACTCCCTCAAGAGCCGCCACTAATGGCGATGAATACTATTGCAGGAAACGCCGGATCAAACCACTCAACAATATGGAACAAATTCAACAGCCTCGTGTGCCATACTACACCATCAACTATGGTGCTCCAGTCGAAACGTTCCTGTCCAAAGGCACTCACTGGCCGGAACTCTCAAACATGGCTCCGTTGGGCCAAACAATAAAACAATATCCCATCGAATATGCCTCCACGGAGCAAGGATACCAGCTCCTCGTCACGTATTTATTCGACGAGGAGCAAGCGAAACAAGACATTTCAGACCTGAAAATGGGAGCTCGAGACGTCAAAGCCATCTCCCGCCGGAACAAACAAAAGTTCCTAGACCCGATGACAACCGAGCGCCTCCGCCCGATACTCCCCCACTTCATGAGGACGGTGCTCCTGGAGAAGTTCAACATTCCTCGGTTCAGAGACGCCCTACTCGCCACCGGATATGCACAATTGTTCGAGGCAAATAAGTCCGACTCCTTCTGGGGAATTGGCCTCGGACCAGAGGACATCACTTTCGGCAAACGACCACGACCCTGCCATAATGTTATGGGTCGCCTATTGGAGGAAGTTCGATCCTCCCTCCGACATAACGTCGCCACTTGGCCAACTATCTTGATTCTAGGCGATGCGCTAGCGGCGCCCTTGGTCAATATGGCCGCACCAAAAGGGTGGTTCGCCCTAGCATGGCCAGGAGCCACTATGCAATTCCTGGTCCGGCTGGCGACGTGAATCGCCACGCCACAGACCAAGACAATCATGATACTTGGTGGATATAAAGCGGCCTTACGATCGAAGCCGCACGAAGATCGGTTGCTGGACACTCCCAGCAAGGCTATGCGTCGAGTGCGTCGTTATATATGCTCATTCGACTACCTACTCAGTGATGGAGCCCGAGCAATCAGCGCCCCGCCCCCGCCACATTGGGACATTGGACAGGACGATACGGTAGGATGGCACGACGAGTTCACCAAACTATTTCAGGACATTAAATGGCAATTTCCTGACAGACTACAGAAATCGTCGATGCCAGACTACCCGCCCGAACTAACCGAATCAGACGCGTGGGAAACCAATACCGGCACCAACTAAGTTGTGGAGCCACATATTGCTGAACCCAACATCGGATACTTCCGTAAATGGGTTCAACAGAACCTAGTGCCCAACAACTGGGAGTAAAACGGTAAGGAGGGAATCACAACAGGACAGTGTGACCACCAACTAGTGGAAAACTCTTGAGGTCGAAAAGAACTGATATAAGCGCATGGGGCAAACCCGAACTGTATGTACCATGTAATATCGTTATAATAAGGTAATTGTGTACAGTTAATATATTTGGATGTCGTATTTAGTCACCCAGGTGGCATTTGCATTAGCTGTTTAACATGTCTGTCTGTATATATATAACTTCACCATGGCACCATGGCAGAAAATGGCACCAAACAATTTGGATAATCTAACAAAATTATTTGAAAATCTAGTAAAAAGTCCTTTTTGTCCTTTATAAAATATAAGAGGAGGACTTTTCAGGATGTAGAAATTGCTAGTATCTAAGGAGTCTAAGGAGGACTCGGCGGAAACATGGCTAAATTTGCACCGAATAACATATCTTGAGCAACTTTCCAAAAGCAATCAACTTCAAAATTTAGTAGGCCAGGATCACGATGTGTGACTAGGACCAACGATGGTCAATAAGACACTTCGACAATAACGTTAAGTAAACTAGGAAACCGGAATTTTCAAGTACCATATCGCATCATATTATCTGTACATATGGACTAATTTATTTTTGGGTCGTAGAGTATAGTTTATCATCCGGTCAGAGTCGCATACGATCCTTTTTGAAAGGGGTCTTAGTCGTCGAAGACCCCATTATGGGCGCAAACTTTTATTATAGCAACAACAGATAAATTTGTTTCCAACCCGAATAATTAAGTCCGAAAATTTCCATTTAAAAATATAAGAGATGTAACAGGCCCGTTCCGGCCCGTTACGTGCTCTTGTGGGATTTTGACGTGAAAATCACTTAAAACATTTCCGAATTGAACCTGGTTACGAGGCAGTGGGTTTCGAGTGATGTTAAGGCGTGCGAATCGAAAACCTGTGGAAACTGAATTTTATCGGAGTAAAAGTGGTTTACTGCATGGTGCCAGGGCAGTACTTATGAAATTGTATTGATTAACCCCGCTTTATTAACTTGCTTGTCATAACCTTGCTAATTAATAATTGATGTGCATTCTATAACCTTGCTAATTAACATCTAATGTTCTTCTCTTATCTTTGCTGATGCGTATGTGTGCCTATTACATTTTGCCATTGCACGCCTTGGTTGAAGCCATTTCGATATTTATTAGGACCCAAGCCAGAAGGCTGGGAAGAAACAGGCTCTCTTTCTAACTCGACCGAAGTTTGGCTAGGAAAATCACGAGGCGGCACGTGAGAAGGAGATAAAAGTTGCGGAACTCGACCACCAACCTTTTTCCATTGAAACTTTAAAATTTAGACCGTCCGGGAATAGGACGCCTTTGACAATCTAAGGGATTGGGAAGTCATCGAAATCAGGACTATCAATTTTACCTGGTTCGAGCAAACTATAGCCTAATGGTCGCGAAAGTAAGCTGAAATCAATGGGTTACAGTAGTTTCCGATTATTCGGAAATAACGGACCTCGGGCCTGTTTGTCGGCCCGTAACGATCCAACAGTTCAGATTCACCGAAAATGCCGCGAGTACTTTTCGGTAGAGAATTTTTAGGGCTTTCGAACGAGCCCAAAACATCACAAATTGCTGGAGGATTTCCTGAAATATTCTAGGGACGAACAGGTGAACATTCAATTAACAGCCAATACTTACGTTAGGTTTGGCTGGTGACCATGGTTCCAAGCAGACCTGATATGGGCATATATGGATATATAGTTATGTATATATAGATGGATATGTGTGTACTGCCTGATTTTTGTGTCACGGTACGTCTATTTGTCCGCCCCACCGTATCAAAACCTTTCTTTTATAGCATCCTTGGACGCCCAAATTGCCTGACCGCCATACTGACAACTGGTTTTTCTGGTAATCATCGGATCAGTGATTGAAAGTACGCGTGTTTCCACGTAGCTTACCCGTTTAGGCACCGGACGAGGCCAGGCGGGTCCCGACCTGACCAGTCATCCCGCTGCTATATGACTTATTTCCCTGTTTTATGATGTACCAAGAAAATTCAACACAATATTCCGTTGCTTTGTACCAACTCCGTTTTTGACCCCAGATCCTAAATGTGCTCACGCGACCCCTCATTCTACTTGCCTGCTCCTGGCGAGTACAACGATACCCGGCGGGTCTCCGCCCGACTCCCCCCCGCTAGCCCGCTATGACCCGTCAAAGTGCCTCAATTTGGCATACCGGCTGAAAGTGGGTACAGTCCAACCGAAAATTTAACCCCAACTCAAAAGTTGGCAAAACGCCCCTCGTTGCATTCGCCACGTCGAGACATCTTCACAGATGCCAGACGGGTCTCCGTCAGCCGCCCCGTTAACCTGGGACGGCCGACAACGCGCCCCCACCATTACCGACACTTTCTTTATCAGTCATGATTTTAGTGCCCCTCTACCCGCTGCCGTTAAGGAAAAAACCCCTCGTTTGAATCGCATTTCCAAGGCGAGTTCAACGATGCCCGGCGGACGTCGCTCCGCCCAACCGTTAGCGCGGGAGAGCCCGCTGAAACCCTGTATGCTAATACATGTCGGAACCCAAAACTGGGTTTCGTCCCGCCACTGCGTCGTCTACCCCCCTCGTGTTTGGTATCATTTGGTCCCATTCTTCGTCCTGGGACCGAATTTCGCCCCAGCCCCTCGAAATTCCCTCGGGAACCCCCTGTCCCGACTCCCTTCCCGTGCCCTTTCTTTTCCGTTTTCCTTTTCTTTTTCACTCTCTCTAACCGACTTCTTTGGTCGGTTGTCGTTGCTGCTCTCGCCGTGGTTGTATTGTGTGTGTGTCGTTGTTGTTGTGGTTGCTGTATGGTTGCAGTTGTTGTTGTTGTTGTTGTTCTGCGTGTTTCTGGTGTGAACTTGAGCGACCTTTCTGTCGCTCAGGTCCCCTGCGTGTCTCGTGTGTAGTATGTGTTTATGTGTTCATGAGTAGTGTATGTATATGTGTGTATATAGATATATATATGTATATATAGCATATAAGAATATGACAAAAAACAGGACGCGTAGGGACAAGACGTACAAAACGACGCTAAATTCATGAGTTTTACGGACGGACTGGACGCATAGGACTAGGAAAGACGGGGGTAGGTTTAGGGCCCTCCCATGGGCCCTGGGAGTTTCTGAATGGGACCCCCGATAGGTCACCGGATACCCGGGAATGTGCTGCGCCCCAGAACACGAAATGAGCTCGTTCCCGCCTTCGGTTCCCCCCCTTCGGGACGTCTAAAGACGTCCTGTCGGGATATTTTAAATTCAGCTAGGAATGCTAGGAATGCTAGGAATGTTTGGCTTTATCTTTTAAGCCAACATATAAACGTGCAATGTCTGCACGTTTATCCACGGATTTCGTAGAAAATTTGGCCCCAGATGGTCTCTCATTAAGCTTAAATTAAGTGATGAATGAGGCAGCTAACTCGCTAAATAGCTGGAATTTGACCTCAAATCGGCGAGTTAGCTGGGGGAAAATTTGATGAATGAGGACAAGAAGACAAAAAAGATAGATTCCGGCTTACTACAAGTATGCTAATGCACCAAACTTGGTTTTGAAATTTTAAATTTGACGGGTGATTTAACCGTTTTCGTGGGACATTTGGGGGATAACGACTAATCTAAGTTAGGTAAGAGGTTTAAAAGATCTGAGTAATGGATTTTGGACAAGTTTCTGACAAGAATTTGGGAATACAGATGGGGTAAGATCTGAGATTTTGGGAGACAACTCACAGATGGTCGACCTCCGAGTATTCGGAGGGTTCAAATTTGATGTCGGCGATTTCGATTGAAGCCGACTCTCTCTAAAGGGGACCCAGGGTTTACGATAGCTGTCAAAATCAAAATCTTGGGAATTTTCCGATTGGGCGCCCGGGTTTGAACTCAAAAAAGTGGGCGTCAAAAGATCTTCTCCGATTGCATAGCGACAAAGTTGCTATCCTTCAACATAGCCGAAAATTTTGAGGCGACGACTACCGCGTCGTCTCTTGGAATCAGTTTGACTTCGGCAGCGCGGAGTTCGTTCGACTCTACTGACCGGCTCCGACGCTTGAGTTTTCTAGTACAGTTTTGTAATATTTTTTCGCTTTCTTGTGCTTTTTGTTCTTCGAGTTTGGAATGGAGATCGACGACTGGAGGACCCGCGCAGACATCTTCCGTCTCGCGGAAGGGGACTAGCGATTGCTGTCCCGGATCGACTGCTGTAAGTTAGGAGGAGAATCGAGAAAGTGAGAGTTTATTTTCCCCAGATGTAACAGGAACCAATCATTCATAAAAGACAGATTTAGTGGAACATGGCTTGACCTTGTTTTAAAAGGTTGAGGCGACGCCCGTAGGTGAAAGTTTCACCTCCCCCCGCCCAGCTTCTACTCTTCTACATGTTGATAGACCACCTCCTCAAGTCGAATTCCGTTTTGGACGCTTCGAGCGATTGCACGGAAGGTACTAAATTATAGGCGCCAAAGTCGAAGTCATTCCGATTCCCCGTAGTCATAGGCAAGATAAATCAAGAATGGACGCTTCTCGTCCGTGTTTTTACATGGCTTATTACTCTTAGGGCAGTCGAATTTTCCTGAGCTGACCACGGTGAAATTTACCAATGAAACCATAGGGACTTACTCGCTTGTCTTTGATCACGGTTATGGTTTACAAATTCTCAGCTTAGTGGACTGTTCGACACTCATGCCGCTGCTTGAGTGCGGACTGACTGTGCAGATAGGGACAGGGGACTAGCCTCTGTCGGGCTTTAGGAAGCCCCCCCAAAATTTCGTTTATCAGTTTGAGCTAAGCAAATTTGGGGAACACAAAAGACTAAGCAAATTTTAAGTGATTTCAGCTTGAGCATAAGGTCTTGGCACTCCGTAAGGGGCAACTTTTTACTCAGCATTGACGGTTTGCGGCATGCTCTCGATTTGTAAGGGTAAGCGTTTGGTGCATTATCAAGGATTGAAAGAGTCTCATTTAGAGTATACTAGACTGCCCGAGATCCCGGCCGCCCCGCACAACCCCGTCTGTCAGTAACTTGGTAAATTGACGGCGATAAATTACTTTCTTCCGAAAACACTCTAGCCAAACTAGTGATATCGCCAAGGTTCACTCTCGCACACGTATGTGGTTAAGTTTGGTAGTAATATCGTGGAAAATCAATTCCCACTATAAGATGAACTGACGACCTAATCGGTAATCGGTTACCGCTCCCGGTTGCAATTAGCTCATGGAGGTACGCTACGGTACCCCGTGCTGAAAATAAAATCGCAATCCCCGAACTTAAATAAAAGACAAAATTGCGACCTCTCGCGAATCGTTTTGACCCCAAACTGAGCAAGTGCAAAACCCCGTTTTCTTTTTGGAGCGACTTAATCGCTGAGTTTAAGCAGTTTTCTATTTTACCACTGGTTGCCCGTTAGGCTATGTACTATGTAGGCCCTTGCTTTGAGTTTTACTGTTTTCCTCTCTCTCCTTTTTTCAGTTTCCCTTGTTAGGTTTCGATCCTGCACGGGGAATTTAAGCCAGCTGCAGATTTTTTTCGTATTATGCACTCGTCTATCGAGTTCTGATAAATTTCAATAAAATTTTAGTGATAACTCGACTACACAATTTCGATAGTGCAGTCGAGACACTGTACATTCTCGATGCGTACAGTGTAATAGGATCCTAAAACGACTGCGATAGAGAGAGGGCGGTAAAGACAACGGCAACACAAGAAACAAAAGAAACAAAGCAAGAAAAGAAAGGAAGGAACCAACCAAAACCACCCAAAAGAAAAGTACCAACCCACCCCAGGCGAAACCGAGCCCCAGTTGTGGGACGGGCATGACTATCCGTCCGAACAGTAAAAAGGGCGGCCTCGGTCGCCTAGGAAATTGCCTAAGGCAACTACTGCTCGTGCCTCCAGCTGTTGAGGCTGTCGAAATAGTAACCAGGGGCGAGCTTTCAAAACGAGTGAAATTTCGCCCCCTGCCGATATGCCATAGTTCACTTGACACTCCACTGCCAAACCCAACCGCATAGTTATCGGCACCCCGGTCGTAACGAGCTAAGGCAAGAAAAATTTCTCGATCCTCATCTCGGACTGACGGAGACGCCAAGTGGAAATTAACGTAAATTGGTGTAAATCCCGGCCTAAGGACCAAACGCTACGAGAGAGTCAGTAGGGCTGCTAGGTAGGATTTGCTGAACTAAGACAACACACCGGACGTATTATTTACCATGGAACGTCCTTATAGGGACCTTGTTCTCTGTGCGACGATTATCAGTACCCGATTGTTTGTTCGATACGTATACGTTGGTTTCGCATCTTGTTCTAACTTGTACAATAGACAGTTTTGTTAGTGCAATTATGTCTTAACATTTGTCCTAGGTCCATACCTTTCCGCGTACCCCGATTCATGCCACCATTCGACTAAAGTTACATGGTAACGGAGGCGACCTACCCCTTTTCCCGCACTGGCCCCTAAGTGTACGGAAAGCCCCGCGTTTTCTAGAGCGAACTTCGAAGCATGCCAGAACACACAACCCGAGCTATAGCGGACTTAGTTGAACGCCTCGGGTGGGGTGTAGATTTTGGTCCGGTATTGCCGGGAACGTGCTCGCTCGCACCGCCTCGCTCCCCGATCATACGCGGAAAAGGGAATGGACGAGTTTGACGGCCTCCGAGTTTCTGTTTGTATAACGCTCTAACTGCTCGTAGTCACCTTGTATTGTATATATCTTGAAATAAAACGTTGAAAATCATCCCTAGTGTCCATTGTTGTTTGTACCCAAGCGTAATAAGTGCGTCCGAACGGACGGGCCAACCCTGCGTGCCACGGCTTGACGAGGGGAACATTCCAAGCCCTGCCACGCGCGGTTCGCCGCCATTGTTCAATACGAGAGATACAGAATTACAGCGAGAGTGGTCCACCAAATTACTTATCAAATTTACTGGCCTAATAGTCACACTCACACGTAGGAAAAAATTTACTAGGAAAACTTCGCCTCTCGATTCTAACACAGTCAAAATTATCACGCTACAAAATAGGTAATCCGACGTTAAATATCCCAGGGCTTGTCGGAACCCTGTGGGAGCCACATGGCTACAACGAAGAAAGTGTTCGACCAGGAATAACTCAAAATTTGCCTAGGAAACCTAAATTATCACGCGTTTTCACTTTGAATTACGCTAGACAAAACAACTTCCGTTAAATCAGGATAGGGAACATCGGTTCGACACTATGACCTGTGAGCAGGTTTCGGTGTCAACCTCCCTGGGGGACCTCAGTGATCATGCCAAGATACTAGACACGTGCGCAACCAATCGGGCGCGGTCCGAACACACCCCGTGAAGCGCGCCTGCGGCCTGCTAAGCTCCGTAACTTCTTGGGTCTGACCAAGAAAAGTGTCTAAACTGTAAAACGTATGGTCCGCCCTTGAGGTTATGATAGCCGGGGTCGTATGGGCATGGTGTTGTGAAGTTGCGCCATGCAGCTGCGTCACCGTTATTACATATATAGGCGGAGCTCAAAGCATACCATCCCAGTTATTTCAAACTGCTGTCCCCATATACGGCCAAAGCACTGCGTATAAACACAGAATCACACATAAATCCAAGTAATATTTATATAACAGGATAGCACTACATATGCTCATTAAGAAGACAAGGGGTTATACCCTGAGGTTCCACACCAACACGCCCGCCAAAGGTGCGCGGACAAATTTGGCAAAGATACGCACAAACCTACACAAATTGGCAATACGCAGGTGCAAATTGCTAAACTAAGTAAGAAAAAATATAACTTTCGTAAAATTGAAAAATTTGTTCCCCTCAAGACTATTTTCACCCTCGGCGACATCCTGATCCCCTGGTGACGACCTCCCTCCGTCACACCCGCTATCACCGCCTCTTCGGGACTCGCCCGTGTATAGATAGAACCCATAGTTTTGCGCAGAAATTTCACCGAAAAAATATTGAATCTTACGAACATTTGACTGTTCGGCACAATATGTAGAACACATATTGACGCTCCGATGTCTCATTTTCAGCCGGGTTCGGCAGTGGAGAGGTTGTCTCAGAGGTTGGAGACCCTCGAGGGCGGAGGCCGTCTCAGGGGAAGAAAGGCATTCGGTGGTAGGAGGAGGTCTTCCAACTGTGCTGAATAAAGTTGGCGAACTTCTCCCTCTATCTCCCGTCGACAGCACATTTTTGCAAATTTTACCCTCATTTTGCTGACCTATTTTTACCAAATTTTGCCAAAATTTTCCGCGACGTGCCTGCCATTCCCAGGGTTAGGTGGGAGGCCAGGGTCTAGACGTGGGGGTCGGATGCCTCATAGGGTATAGCAACCCCTGCCTCCATGTATGTTTATGTGGTAATATACAAACTATAGCACTACGCAGTCATCCCTATATATCTTGTGAATCTAAGCAAGTACATAATGCTGAATAATGGTAAACATATAGGATCCATAGCATAAATGCTGACGGTACGATGTCAGGGGCTTGGGTGGCCAGGCACGGCCTGGGGAGGTCATCTATGGTCGGGTGGAAGCCCCTAGGGGAGGTCCTCCAGGCGGTGCTGAAAAAAGTTAATGACATGGGGGTCGAGTGCAGCGCACAGAGGTTTGGGTAGAACAGGAATAAAAGGTCCAACGCATCAGGGGTAGCCCATGTGTTACTGCTTCAGCATATATGCTCTATAGCAGGGGTGCAATACGCGGTGGGGTGCAAAGGCCGGCCCCCCTCACTTTTCGAAAAAAGAAGAGAGGCTGTCTTAAGGCAGCCTCCCCAATTATCTCCGTAGCGCCTTGCCCCCACTCTTGATTGACGCATAGCGCCCCGGGTGCAAAAGTTTGTTAATTTTATTCACAATAAAATAATAGGTAATAATTTTTATTGTGATAATAATTTCCTAACTGTATTATCAGGGAAAATTTTATACAAAAGTTAAATAGAAAATAATTTTCTGCAGTGACGCAAAATTTTCTTAATTTAACATTTTTCTTTCGGAGTATATGGAGTTGTCTTTGTTGATTGTAAATGGTATATCTAGGAAACATTAATTTGGTCACAAAAATAATTTTTGCGAATAATATATAGAATCTATACCAATGAGGCTCTTCTGTAAGTACCTAAAAATAGAAATATGTGTAAATACATCATCTCTTGAGTGGAGAGCTTTAGACATATTAAACAGGCGTATTTTTTCTGCGATAAACAAAATAAAAATTTTTCACCTTTGATGTCGAACTGTCATAAACGTTATTGTTATAGAATTAATCGATAACAGACCAATATTGCTTTCTTACCGTTTTTGATGGGTTGCCCAAGATTCTAATTATATGTTCTCTTTGCTGACAGATGACTGGTACACAGAACAAGCGATCGCCAAATGCTAACGATAGACGAATATGGTAGGCGACGCACCTTAAGTTGATTCATGCATCACTCTGACGACCAGATATCTATTTTTTTTGGTCCCAAAATGTTCTAGGAAATCAAATACGCTAAAATGACTCCATTTTTAATCAACCATGCGCGCCAACGGGCGCCAAGATTCCTAGTTGTGTTGACGGCAATGAAATACTGTTCTTAGAGTGTAGCGCTCCCTATGATATAGATAGTGTTTGCTAGTGGTGGAGTGTGAAAGTTTCAAACTCCACAAGAAATAATATTTTTAACCATTTTGTCAGTAAAAATTAAGTATAGTTAATACAGCTTTGAGAAAACATTTGCAGCAGCGGCGGTTCGAACATAGATAGTTTGTGTCCGAGTGTTGTACACAAACTAACAGATCCTCGCAAAGCGAGCGTGCGTGCAACCACATGCTGCGCGAGAAATCGGGTCAGCACATCGTTTCGCAATTTACATTATGACATGGGCGTACAACGTAGGTATCGATAAGACTGTAGGTAGAACTGCCTCTCTAAGGATGGCAAGGCCTCGGCCACATTTACCTTCCTTCCCCTGAAGACTCCGCACCCCTCTCCCTCAGGTGTGCCAAAGGGACGCAAATTTAGCAAAAATACAAAACTAAAGCCCATTATAATTTTATCAAACTTCTTGCAAACGATAAAGCATTTTTAGCCTTCAGATGTAATTCATAACCATCTTTCTAACAATTTTTACTGCTTCCGGTGATATCATGTTGACAATTGCAAAATTTCCTTCTGTAACTTCTGAATTCATGCTGCCACCAACCAGGCAAAATTTCGGCTCCATGTGAACAAATATTTTTTTTTAAACCAAAGCATAGTTTGTACAATCTTGAAGAATCTTTTTCTCCAACTGCTGGTGGTACTTTGATCGCTCGGATTCAGGTCTCGTATGCTAGCCACTACGCTATATAGGAGCTGTGGCGAGGTTTCTTTAGGAATCTGAGAACGGGAATGAACAACAAAGCACGCGCAAAAGTACACTGAACGGCATACTAGGCAATGAGCTCGCATTGCAATGTGCGCTGGAACAAGTGTGTCAATGCACGAACGAAATGGTTAAACGAAGTCGATATGTGTAAGTTGATTCTGCTAAACGTTCGGGTATATAATGTTAAGAATAGCCAAATGAATTGAGAATTTAATACCATAGAATATACACGCTAATTATACATATCTTAGGAAGAAACTGCAGTTACACCCCATTTTGTTTGTTACATATACCTCGTAATATTTATAAATATTGTAGTATTCAGCTTCATCGGAATAAATGATATTTATATTAGCAGGGCCACTGTACCCCATTCAAATCTTGGTTGTGGGCGCTACCGGAAAATTAAGGAGGCTGCCTTACGACTACTGTTGTTCTCGAAAAGTCAGGTGGCCTCCAATCCCGCTCCCAACTGCATATTGCGTTTCTGTATAGTTGCTTCAGCATAATTGATACTTGTCATTCGACCCATCGAAAATAACAGAAAGGATGTGAAGCAGAACAATTGATACTATATTTGCTTCAACGTATTTGATACGTAGCATTTGCTTCAACGTGATTGATACTTAGCTAGTTTGGCACATTCTGCTAGATGTAGCTACTATTGTCTAACTGCTGTGGGAGATTGATGGCTGTTCAAGAGGTTCCTGTGCCCAAAACTTCCCAAAAACCAAATTCTTTTTGAGGTCAAAAGTTTTAATTTCTTAAAATTTTTATTTAGTTATCACCCTTACCCTATTATATTGCCTTCTTTATTGTTTTGATCCTAATTTCCACTCTATTAATGGATTTATAACGCGCTTTTTTCGCGAAAGCGTCTCAAAAGCGCAAGGCAAGTTTTACATGTTTATGATATCTTTCAGTCAAACCTGTCACGATTCCGTTGGAAATAAATAAGTCTTGAGTCTAGATTTGAAATGAGTCAGTTCTAGGTCTGGACTTCGCAAGGCAAGAGGCAGTTTATTCCATTCCGAAGATCCAAAAAATTGGAAGTTATTGTTTCTTGTCACACCAATTCGCAGTATCCTTTCGTTGGCATAACCGATACGTAAGTCACGCGGCACTCCGGCACTCACTCTACTTAACAGCTTTCACGATAACCACTAAGCTATACTCGGTTTCCTTCTTCTTTTTTTGCAGAATGCTATCTTTTTATTGGGAAGCGTAAAGAATGCGTTGCACCTGGTTCGAATACGTGTATCACAGTGAAGAAAGGTCTAGTAGTGATCGGCGACACAATTAAGTAACCCTATTATCATTATTACTTTATTTAGTAATATTACTTTTCCTTATAAAATCGCGAACAGTGGCAATAAGGGCTTACTAGGAGCGATAGGAAGTAATATAATTCTAGGGCTAGTAATACTTTACAAATTTCGGCCCAGTGTTGAATGAGTGGTAACCCGGGCGAGATTACAGGTGGGACTCGAATAAAATTAGTAGTGCTAACATATCAGTGGCTACCATCCGGCGTCATTGTGTGAAACACACTATTCTTGAGGATACCGGTTGAGTAAGGGGCGAGGATTCGAATAACCACCTCTAGATATTCCTACCCTCAAACTATCCCAAGGTCAGATAATCAAGGCCAGTAGGGAGAAACTTCAACTGCATAGTAGTCGACCGCTACTGTACAGTTTTAGTAACGTGGTTGGCATCCGTCCGGAGTCACCTGTTTAAAATAACCGACATTATTAGCGTAACTCTAAGGCTTAGGTTGAAGTACTCAGATAATCGCACAGTGGCTACCGTCCGACGTCATTGTGTCAACCAACAAGGGCTTTAGCAAAGTAACAAATAACAAATCCTAACCCCTATCGCTCAAGTATAACCTTTAAACATTAGTCGGTATAATTTAGTGTTAAGGATTAGGTCAAGACTTGTTAGCTTTAAAAAAGTTTAACGGTTAAAGGACTAAACAGGGATTGTCAAGAACACCGAAATTCGTGGCAGACGTGTATAGTAACAGTGAAACATCAGACTGTGCAAAAAGAGTGTCAGACTGTGCAAGGGTAAAGCTATACGGTGTCAGATAGTCCGGTGGAATAAAGCGTGAGCTAAAAACAATTGGTACTAAAGAAAGTACCGCTGCTTTGGTTACGCGAGCACAGTTATTTGTGTTTGAAAGTAAGTGTGAGCCTGTGTGAGCTAAAATATGGTACTAAAGAATAGTTACGAGGCTTTTCAAAACGAGCACCGATAAGAGTACGATCTTTCTGACACGGTTATCGAAATATACTGTCTCAAGCGATCTACGGGCGTGATAACAGTAATCTAATATTTTATCGTGCGTTGCAATGAACCTTATATATCCGTGTCTGTTGCCCAATTATCTGGAACTCGAGCAATAGAGCCGCGCAAGGATCACGCCGCATTGCGAAATATAGGGCACTAGTACCGCTCACGAAAGAAAGATGCGCGCCATACCAAGCGTCCCACCGGAATTCTACTGGCCACACCTCGAACCGCAATCCTTGGGTGACGAATCCTGACCCTTTTTAATTCCGATAGCTGACATAAGGAAAAAACCCATCCAACCCCTACCCCCAACAAAACAACACAAAATAACAGGCAGGATGCTCTGTGTAAACTTGGTTTTTGTGTTGATTTCGGGATCTTTTTACATTTTAATGGCTTGGAAACGAGCAAATGTTCTATAAACGCAAAGAATTGTTCTGTTGTTTAAAGCTTCACACAGCTCATTGATTTCTCATTTTGACTTGGTACGTTACGGCTAAAGAACAGTTCTACGAGTGTTAGAAACTTCACACATAGGTATAGTAACATCGAATTATTAATTAGCCTTAGTAATAATTAATAATATGTATATTCCCAAGAAAAATTTTAGGTATTCAGGCTTAAAGAAATAACCTTAGGTATCATAGTGGCAAATATATTATTAATAGAGCGGTATCCTAACAGTTATATTAGCATATTAATATTACAAAAGATCAGTTCTGTGTCGAGTGAGAACTTCCTAGGGTGAGAATAGCTGCAGAGTTAAGTTTCGTGAGTTAAACCCGGGGTGAGTAAGGTGTGCGGATTCGGACGACCTAATCGTGGGATCCCTTCTCTCATCATAACTGCCTTTTGCGACAACCGACCGTGGGCCGGAAGATTGAGAGAGAAAAGGTCCATATGGAGCCATAGTCGACCGTTATCACCCAGTTGTTATTATAACGCAGTACGCCTGCCGACCGGGGTAACTGATTTCAATAAAGACTGTTATTAGCTTAAATCTAAAGATCAGGTTAAGATAACTAAATAATCGTGCAGTACGTCAGCCGACCGGGGGTAACTGTACCAACCTCAAAAGATGATTAAATTACAAGATAACCTAATTCTTAAACCGATACCGCTCTGTTTTAACATAGTACGCCAGCCGACCGCGGGTAATGCATGAGTAAACTTAAGCTGCGCCGCTTACCATCCTCGTTTGTCAAAAGCAAATGCCATTCCCTTGTTCACTGCACATAAATTTCATTTTTGCATAAAAGAACAGAAATTAGCCCGTTTCATATTTCATACATTATAATTTGAGAATGTTCGTGAACCCATTGGTGTTAAAGTACAGGGGCCGAATTGTATTCACTACTGGCGCTATGGAACAGAAAAAATGTCAAAATTGGAAGCGGCTATTGAAATCGGAGTTATGTTCTCTAAAACCTTTTGTATATGGTGTCAAAAGAAGATGGATGGTGGCGCACCTTAAGTTTACTCTTGCATAACTGCGTTAAAAAGAAGGATCATTATTAGCGTCATTCTAATACGTAATCTTAGGTACGTACTTACATAATCGCACAGTACGTACGCTGAATGTTCTTCCGATTTGCAAAAAAATACTCAATGGTTTTATTTTCACGTACAAACTGATTCATGGTTTGTTTAACTTCGATTGGACGTTTGTCTTTTTCACTGAATACAGCCGCTGTCATCATCACATATATACCTATAAAATTATAGAACTGCACGCCTCCACTATCGTAATTTTTCTTATGTTTGTCGAGTAATGAAGCTCTGCAACAGCTTGCCTACCCACGCTGTGGAAGCCCTGTGGATTGATTTATAGGACAGCGTGACCTGGCTTTTCCAAACTGCAGTCAAAGTACCCTGCGGTTTTGGATCCAACTGCGAGCACCTGGTGGGAGAGAAATTGGGTTTCACCCAGGTCCAACTGGGGGCAGTGATATACGCGAACAAAGCATAAATTGCCTATTCACAGGGAATATACAATAATAATGCAAATTTTATAGGTAGGGAAACCTTATAAATTGACGGCAATTATATATTGCGTTTTTAGCACCGCAGGGGAAAATTTTGGAATTTTTTTAATTCTATAGGGGAAATGGGTATATGCATTTTTTGCCTCGCGTAGAAAAAAATTTGCCTATTTTTACTCGTGCTGAAAAATATTTGGGCAAACTGGGAGAAGCCAAAAATACATTGTAACATCTGGGAGTGGGAGGCCGAAATACCGAAGGTATCACTCGCATCATTTGGAAAGGCAGCGTGATTGCCATCCGATAAGTACCTCCCGAAAAAAGTCCGGCTATACATATATATTAGGTTAAGAACTTTTAATTATATAGAACATATATACATCAGTTATGTGAATAATGTAAGCAACTAACATAAGCAACCGTTAGGTCTTTTTGTTGATATAATTTAGCTAAGACCAAAGTTCTTTACCGAAAGTATTTTTACTTACTACACGGCAGTTTATTGAATTAATGATTTGGTTTGCTTGACTGTGAAACAACTTAATTGATCACTGTGCATAATAAAAACGTTAGAATAGCAACTGGAGCAAAATAGTTGAAAACTTTCAACCGGAATTCGAACGTATGGGGTTTGTGATTTCCTGGACTGTAACCTTAGCACAATTATCGCTGAACCGGACTTCCGGTGACTCACTGATGTATATGTTGTTTTTAGCAGTAAAAACTGATGGTAGATAACACTGTTACTCCGATAGTATGGCCTCTGGATTTGTTATCCCAAAAGGTTAGTGACTTAATTGTTCGGGGTAATCTCTACCGGTTGTACATATTGAGATTTTATCAAAACAGTAATACCAAATGTAAGCGTGAACGTCGGCCACTCTGGAACCATCAAAGTAATGGAACTGGCTTAAGTGATGTGGTATATGGTAGCACTATTTCTAGCATTCGCCAAGTTTTCAAAGTTCTTGGAGCTCGGCATAGTTTATTATCTTTGCCTCCACATTTTCCGGGCGCGAAGGTAACATTCTAGCAGTGCACATCTAATGTCTCGCGAATATGAAAAGTAAGACGTGTATGTGCAGTTTCATAGTCGTAGTCGACCTAATATTTGTATCTGTGACATCCGCTCTTGGTTTGTCCACATCATGAAGATAGTAACTGGGGTTTTGAGTTGGGAGCCTTAGCATTAAACAGTTAACTGGCTCACATGGCTCTACAAATTGGGGGTCTGGTATTTTCAAGTGCCCCATGGCAAAAACGGGGTGCCCCTAGTTCATCGCCTTTAGGCAATTTTTTTTGTTTCTGGTCGATAAAAGCACTCCCAAATGCATCAAATTTGTACTAAAATTGCTTTGTCAAAATTGGCTTCAAAATGAGTTCCATTAAAAGCTGTTTGGCAACGTTCCTGACATGATTTTTAACCTTTTTTCTTGGAAAAATGCCCACTGGAAAAATTGGGCGTCCCTTGCTGCGCCCTCCAAATTGGTTGGCCCCTGGCATTTTTCGGTTCCCCCTGGTTCAGAACAGGTGCATACATGCCCTCTGGCAAAATTTTGGGCTCCGCCCCCCCCCTCCCGTTCACCGCCTCTTTGAAATTTTTTGTTTCCAATCGGTCCAAAGTACATAACATTTGATCTAAATTTGTACTACACTTCCGTTCTGAATCCAAAAATTTCGCAAATTTTGCCATAATTTGCTTCAATATCGCTTTTTCTCCTCGTCAAACGCGTTTTGACAGTGTTGCTGACATGATTTTTAACCGTTTTTCTTTTGTTAAAATGCCCCCTGCAAAAATCGTGCGACCCGCGGTTATGAACCATGGATGCCCCCTGGCAAAATTTTCAGCGAATAGAGAACCCAGCGTTATTCTGAACCATCCACACTCCTCCGGGCAATGTCCCGTGGCAAAATTTTCATCGAATGGAGATCCCAGGGTAAAACTACGTGACTTAGGTTTGCTGGGGTATTAAATTTCATTTTATCCTGTTTTAAAATATGTATGTTTATGTATATATTTCTTAGTATCGCTGTTTCATACTGGAAATACGTGTTTATTTTAGTCGGTGAAATCATGGGGGAACTCGAAAATTTTGCAGACACCATTCTCGCATTGTGTAGAGGCCATCCCAAAGTACTGACTTTCACATGGTGGGCAAGGATAATGGTATGAATAGGTCAAAGGAATGAATATGCCAAGGTCAAATACTTGGAGCCAGTCTGAACAGTCCTACCATATGATTAGAATACCTGACCTGTCCACAACCCTCCGAAAAGTGGGGCCCCCATGTTCGTTCTCGTGGGAAAATTAAAAGTGACGGATAAATTTTGCTTAAAAATACTAAATATTTCCAGATTTTCATGCATTTTTATTAACGTGAATGTGTTTTCAAGCTAAAAAAACTATATTTTAGCATTATAGATGGTGGTAATTAATGTTTAAAAACAATTTGCAAACAAAAAACATAAATTTTTAGACATAAAAAATTTTGGAATTAGTTGAACATGGGGGTTTCGGCCGAGTGGGGTGGGCGGACATGTGGGAAATCTCATGAACATGGATGATTTGGTATATAAGTGAAAAGGGTCCCCCACTGTGGACAGGCCAGAGTACTAGTTCGGCAAGAGAAAGCGAAAAGGAACTATTATGTAAATTTATCGGTATAACGACGGCTGGGTCACCTTGTTCGCAGTGCTTATAAAAGGAACCATTATGCAAATTTATCGGTATACCAACGGTCTGGGTCACCTTGTTCACAGTACTTATAAAAGGAACTATTATGTATATTTAGCGGTATATATATATATCAACGACTGGGTCACCTTGTTCAAGGTACTTATTGGCCTATGAGCTCGTGATTCGATAAACGCGCTGTATGCACGAACTATTAAGTTTGGTTCTCTAGGAACATAGGAAAACAACATTGTTGTACCTGTGTTTGGTGATTCATAAACGGTGTTCCTTTCATATGTTTAACAAGCTTTCCACAGCTTGTGCAACCACTTGATGCAAATTCGCTATTGTGTATTTGGATCTTAGATTGTGCACCAGTGTCAGCTCGATAATATTTTACGAACCCATAAAGAAACGCAACGATGTAGCTTTGGCATGTTCACGATATATATATATAATTGGTAATACTGCTTAGACGAGTCGTTAAACCAAGAAAAATTTTAGAAATATAGCCTCAGCAATGGCTTTAGAGATAGTATGTGTATCTAGTTCAACATCTAAAGTTGCTTTTGGGTTTCCCCAGCTCGATTCCCAGATATTTTCCTTAACAATTGAACCCCATTTCGGTCTATGGCGTAAAAATGAGCGAATTTTTACTTGTTGGGCTAAGTATTCTTAATTTTTCTGTAGGGTTAAAATTGTTAAAAGTGGAGTCGTTAAGTTTTGCTATATTGTATACATTATTATTATTAAATACTAAGTTTAAATCAGCTATGCCATTTCAGCGTTATGTGGTTCAGAAACAAATCTTGTATGGAACAAGATAACATTGAACCCGTTAATCCATGTTTCTCTGATGCCAGAATTTTCGAGGAACCCATGGATGGAGGCTTCAAAAATTCACAAGTGTTAATCCTTAAATCAGCAACATCATTTCATAAATCCAACCACATATAAAAACTAAACTGGGATACACAAGTTCAGAAGTATGTGGGACTGAAAGTATATACCTCTAGGCGAACCTTCCAGTTCATGTGGTTGAACCTAATGTACTGTAACCGTCAGAAAATATTCATCCGCGGAATTGAACTGCTGGCTGTAATTATGGGTGACTAGAAGGGAAATTTTTAGCCCCACAGAAAAAAATAGAAAACATTATACCTGAACATTTTATCCTGGCAGAATATTTAAAGTAATACTCAGATTTTAGGTGCCGGCGACTTTGACTGGGATGTGTATTTAAGGGAAACATCATCAATATCAGCTCCACAAGAATGCTTCTTTCAGGTTTGTGTAGTTTAATAACGAAATTTTGATTCCCGCTAAGCGCAACTACGGCTTATATATTTCCTAATACTGTCGCGGCCAGAAATAAGTGCAAAATACCCGATTTCGATTAATCGAAATTTCGGTTTCAGCGCAATTAAATATATTTCAAATATATAAAAGTTCGATTATTTTCGATTAAACAAATTTCGGTCGAGTTTGATTTCGATCCATTGCGATTACATGAAATTTCGACCGATTGCACATCTTTTTGGCCGTGACTTTATTTCATCCAGAAATGCTGGTTCAGCTCACATAAGACTGAGTTATATATAACTAGTTATACTAGGGACTTGTCTCATTGCCAAGAAAGTGAATTCTGAGTATATAAAAGTTAGAAAAATACTTGCATTTCGTTAAAGTCAAAAACCCAAAACAAAACTCAAATAGCAGAGCACCACATATAGCAATATATAGCTGAGCCGAAGTCGCGGTTGAATTGATCTAGTCGTTGAGGAGATATGGCCAATTTGGTGTTTTCGTGGTCCCAAGGGCCCATTTACAACCCATCTTAACCCTACCCTGCTCGACAGGTGAGGTCAATAAGAACCTGCAGCTATATAGTGCGTTGCTTTCTGAACAAATGAGCTTAATCCTAGCCGAATCGCTTTACCGACTAAGGAGATATAACCAATTTAATGTTTTCGGGGGTCACAATGGTTAATTTTAAAACCCATTTTGACCCAAGCGTGGAGCATAGGTAACCTCGGCAACAACAACATCTACATAGCTTTATAGAGATAAACCTTCTGAACAAAATTAGCCCAAATCCGGACAGATCACACCGGTGGTTGTCGACATATGACTCATACCGTATTTCGGTGGGATATATACCTAGGGACCCTACCTGTGCCTTTTCGGACCCTTTTTGAGAGGGAAGGTGTTGGAATTGGGTTTTGCGTATAACTAAAGGGCACAAATAGAGATTTCAAGCTTTAAAACGAGGTATCGCACGACCTGATATGCCTATCAGAAGTTCAGTTATGCGTGTCACCCGAAAAAACCCACACGCAGAAGCTGCCAAATTTCACATTCCTGGCTAGTAAGAATTCTTCGCTTCGCTCGTTTCACTAACTCACTGAGAATTCAATTATATATATATAACATTCTCATAATATATCTATATACATAAGGAAATTGTCTGCTCTTTCTGCTGCTCTGTCACAAACACTGCATGTATTATATAATTTTTGGTTGGTTATTTGGCAGGGAGTAACCGGAATAATCGTCTTCCATTTGTGGTTCCGGCAAAGGGCAAAAAACCATACCGGAACCGGAATTCCGGTTTAAAATTTTTTGTAAGAATTTTTCCACATTTTTGCTTCATCTGTGGTCGAAACATTATATAATATATACACAATGACCAAGTTCCAGTATAACCAAGCAAAAGAAAAGATTAACTCAGCAATTTACAGTGTGAAACGTAAGAAGGACACGTAATTTCAGCAAGAATTTTTATGTTACGTAACTCTCAGGAGTTTGTTAACAAAACAAAACCAGGTCGATGTTTGTAGCAGCGATTTTACACATTCATTCAGAAGTCTGCGGGGTATGTTAGATTTAAACCGGTTCAACCCGGTAACACAGAGTATGGATTATGTAGAAATACTTAGCTGTACGCTTGGCTAACATAAATTGTGTCAAGCACAAGTCAGTGCACTTGCAAACTTTTTAAATAGTCTACACAGAAGTAAAGTAACATTCTCATCAGAAAGTTATTATCATCTAAGCGCTAGTCAAAACAGTGTCTCTGACTACTGATCAGAAAATTATAGTATATACCTTCTATTATTTTATCTTAGAACCATATAAATCAATAATGACAGGTTTCTTACAGAATAAAATGTAACAAACGTATATATGTGTCGTAAAGGGAGGCGACTGGATACATAGCGAAAGTGTTTCTTCTACAGAGCGAAAGTGTTTATTCTACGCTCTATGCGTTATAAGCACATTCATTTGACGCAATATACGCAAGTATGTATCGTGGAAGGCATTTTTTTTCTGGGGGTCCAAAACCTCATATTGATCGACAAATAAACAATATTTAGCTTTCTCAGTCTCTTTAAAGCTACAGAAAGGCAATAATGCCAACGCAATACATTAACTTTAATGTAAAAGTTATTTTTAACACATTTTAAATCCATTGTACCGGCATTTGTTCCTTCATCTGTTTTACTATACCTACTGGCCTGTCCACAGCTCTCCGAAAAGGGGGGGCATGTTCATTCTCGGGGGAAATTTCAAAGTGGGGGATAAATTTTGCTTAAAAATACAAAATATTTCCATATTTTCATGCATTTTTACTACTGTGAACGTGCTTTCAAGCTAAAAAAACAATATTTTAGCATTATAAATAGTGGTAAATGATGTTTAAAAAACAATTTGCAAACAAGGAACATAAATTTTCAGACATAAAAAATTTTTGGAATTAGTTGAACATGGGGGTTTCGGCCGAGTGGGGGGACGGATATGGGGGAAAATCTCACGAACATGGGGGGATTTGGAAAGTGGGGGTCCCCCCACCTCCCCCACCCCCACTGTGGACAGGCCAGCTAAGCTATAGGTTTCGAAGACCAGGTTCCGGATCCGGTTTAAATGGACGGTTACGGTTGCTGGTTCCGGTTACGGTTATTCCGAGATATATAGGATTTAAAATGCATTAAAAATAACCATTACATGAAACTTAATGTATTGCGATGGTATTATTGCCTTTCTGAACTTTAAAGAGACTGAGGAAGCTTATAATGTTTATTTATCGATCAAATATGTTGCTTTTTGGACATTCAGACCAAAAAATGTCTTCCACTATACACCATTGCGTATACTGTGTCAAATCAAATGTGCTTACAAAACTTGGAGCGTAGAATACACACTTTCGCTCTGTCTCCAGTCGCCTCCCTTTACTACACGTATATACGTTTGTTGCATGTTCTTCTGTAGGAAACTTAAAATTATTGGTTTATATAATTCTAAGAGAAACTAATAGATAGAAGGTAATTTTCTGATCAGTGGTCAGAGACACTGTTTAGGCTTGCGTTGGACAAACAGTGCCCGTCAGTTACATCATAATGATGATAACTTTCTAATCAGAATGCTATAAATGAGATACACTGTGATGCTGCTCGCACAGTTTCAATAAATACAGTTCATTGCCAAGAAAGCAGTTTCTAGCTGCGTTGCAGATAACGTTAGTTTACTTCAGTTTAGGCTGATTTACCAAGTTTACAAGCGCGCTGGCGGGTGCTTGACGCAATTTATGTTAGCAAAGCACACCCTAAGTACTTCTTCGTAAGCCATACTCTGTTACCGAGTTGGACCGGTTTAATTCAGATGTATCCCACAGACTTCTGGATGTGTAAAATACCTGCTACAAGCATCGACTTGGCTTTGATTTAACAAACTCCTGCACGTTATTATGAAAAATTCCTGCTCTAATTATGTGCCCTACTTACGTTTCACACGGCAAATTGGTTAGTTAATCTTTTGTTTTGCTTGGTTGTAGTGGAGCTTTATCATTGTATAATATATATTACATATGTTTGGATTACAAGATAAAGCAAAAAACGTGGAAAATTTCAAACAAAATTTTTAAACCGGAATTCCGGTTCCGGTATGGTTTTTGCCCTTTGCCAGAACCGCAACCGGGACACGATTTTCGCCGGAACCGGAATTCCGCTTACTCCCTGATATATATATATATATATATATATATATATATATATATATATATTTCAACGAAATATTTAATCAATTTACAATAAGTATCACGTTTCAGACGATTGATGTCAAATCCACCATACAAAAAGTTACCTAGCTAAAAATTAGCTAATTGGTACTATCAACATATCAGCAATTCAATTAACTAATTAGGACACATGATAAAATCATAGAGCTTTAAAAGTCACATATTCATGATCAGCGACATCGAAAACCCCGGGCGCAAAAAACAGCAATTTTGAAGCGATTTTTTGAAATTTGCATAAAATTAACTAATTAGCATATACGGCCAAGTTTTGGAGCTTTAGAAATGTTATATTCGTGATCAGTGACATAGAAACCCCCCTCACGTATGCAATTTTTTTCATTTCTGAGCACTTACTAAATTTTCAAAAAGTTAGCTAATTAACTAACAAAATAGCTTTGTACTAATTATTCATTGAAAAATAATAATTTCTGTTTGGAAAATGCTAAAAATGGGCTAACACGTTTTATTGATTAGTTAATTACTAATTAATTAAAGCGAATTTTGACAAAAACTATAGAAACTTGAAACTGTATGATACTAGGGCTTTCAAACAAAAAAATGTAAATGTGCCCAGTATTTATTGAGGAGTTCGACGGACGGGCAGACGGTGCCAGTTTTTCTACCTCTGACAAAAACAAAACGCTTCGTTTCGCTTCGCTCAATAATGTAGCTAGCACATGTTACTGAGTATATTTGATAATTTTTGTCCAGATAATATGAAATGACACTTTCTAATCAAAGAAATTTAAGATTGAAAACAGTAACATAGTGTAATGTAGTTCAAACGATGAAAATATGTCGCCGCAACAGTTCAATATCCATGACGTGTGCCTTTCAAGCAGAGGTATTTAGAAGCGTTGCTCATAGCAGTTGTGTGGTCGATGTCTTGTGATGCCTGCGGCTGTTACCATTCTGTCAATGATTGCAGTGCAAAAATTATTATTTAAGAGTTCCGCAGTGGTGCCAAATGAGTTTGAAGAAGATATGAAACTTGAAGCGAAGGACCCACGATGTTCATCGAATACCTGTTTGGCGACCGTAATACAAACTGCAGGTTTCTGTTTTATTGTATCGATTATAAAACTTGCACATTTTATGCACTCGAACATTGCTATAACACGTCTCGGGCATGGGCGATCGACCGCCGGTTATTACTTGCGAACGCTCTATTTTTGTTGGCAAACAGTTACAGAGTCAGTCCCGGTTCCAGGACTTTTTAAAAAAATGGATACGGTCAGCGCCTGCGCCAGTGCTGAGGCGCCCATAGGATGACATATATTGCATAAATATGATAAACGCGTAAGGAAAAAGTTTTCTGCGTGATTTTTTTATTTGAAACTTTCAAGTGTTTAGCGTCGCTTCTTAGCTGCAACACTCAACTGAAAGTGAGAGGTCTGAACCATCTGACCCCGGCCCAGCGCAGTACACGGTGTATTGTTGAATCAGTGTTACGCGGTTGTTGTTATGGCTCAAATCCCATATAAGTAGTATTTCTCTAGGGATGTTCTGTTACACGTTATATTGGTCTTCAAAATATTCTACGACTGAGCTGGTTGCGTTTGCATTGATAAATTCAAAATTAGTCGAGTCAGTGTAACTGATTTCACTGGCAGTAATAGATATGTTTGCGCGGGAAATGTTTGATGTGAGGAACTCGGCTCCTTCTGGCACAAGTGCTACTGGTTCTACTTAAATTCATTCATTTTTCAGGTTGTGACATTATCCATTCTATGTCGGCTTGTTTAAAATAAACAAAATGGTGTTGAATTAGGTGAATTATTATGAACTGACTTTCCAGAACGATACATGCTGCAAATATTTTAGATTAGCTTCTTTTAGATTTGTTTATGAAGGCCTTTGATTAACGTTTTTCTATGCACAATACACGAGCTTTGTACCGGTTTTTCATTTCATTTGTGTAGCCTCTTATAATAATTACAACTTATACTTGTTTACTGATAATACTTATACTTGTTTAAGCGAAAATGCGCGCTTAGTACATTATTGTCTGGTTGCATTAATAACCGCTGTCTTTTACAAAAACCTACCAATGGCAGTTCATATATATCACAGATAGCATGTTGGCAAAATTAATTTCGGTATATATAAATATGTCATGAGGCAGCTGTCACATAATGCTATATTACTCTTCGGATTGATTATCGTAGGACCGCGAATTCGTCTTCGCCTTGATGGATCGGATTCGTGCAATGATTTCTGGGTCATGGTTGATAGTCCCGATATTCATCCTCTCGGCTATACCAAAATGCTTTTGCCGCCATTTGGTAAGTATATATATAGTTATCTTTAGTATTAAACCGATTGCATTTTTTTGTTATATTGTGTATTCAACTTATGATTTGTTTTCGAGTTCATTCAGAATAACTATTACCTCAATTTGTGGACATTGAGTCCTATTGCTTTTATAGATACGCATAAACATTAACTAGTATGGTTGAACATTAGCATTGATCACTATGTTGATATCAGGAAATAACCGGAAATGTCAATTTAAACCGGATCCGGAAACGGGACCTGGTCTTAGAAATTTATATAATAGTAAAAGTAAAACAAAGGGGAAATGAAGGTACTGTGGATTTCATTTCTGTCGGAAACTAGAAGTTTATCTTATTGCTAAGATAGTGAATCCTGGGTGTTGAATATGTAATTTAGAGAGACGTACACAGCTATATTGAGAGTTGAGTTACAAAATAAGGCACGGAATATCAGCCATGTTGCTTTTATAGTTGACAAGATATACCGATTGTTTCTGGCTGGGTTACAGATAATGTACTTTACTTCAATGTATAGCAATTTACTAAATTTAGAATCGCACTGATCAATGCTTGCGGCAATTTGTTAGCGAAGCTTGCGGCGTTGCAAAATACTCAGAATTGTTTATGTTGTGGTGCAACGTTGAAGTTTAAAAGTTCCGAACTAAGTAATTCTATGCAATGCATACTCTATTTAGCATATCAGGATGGACTTGTACAATTCGAACATACGCGGCACATCCCTGAATATGTGATACAGTTGCTACAATTATCCACCCGGCTTTGCTTTGTTAACATCAGCTGAAGATGAAATTAATCGTCCTAGGAAATGTTGTATACCAATTTGCTGAGTTAATATTTGACGTTTGGTGATATTTGAAACTTGATCATTGTTAATAATATATAACGTATGGTGGGAACACATCTGAAGCAAAAAATCGAAAATTGAAATTGCGGTTCCGGTATGATTTTTGCGGTTTGCCGAAACTGCGACGGGAACACGATTTTGGTTCCGGACAGGAATTCTGGTTACTCTTTGGTTATACATAATATTAAAATCAAATCTCCTGCAGTAGCAGTACAGATAGTGCTAACGTATACTAACAATTATCTTAACAAACTCTTCGCTTATTTTACTGTGAACAAACCACATCGACGCTTCAGTCTGTCTAATGTATATCAGTTTTACGTGTCAGAAATGTATACAGATAAAACTTTTATTGAATTACAAGCCTCCTTAGACCACTAAATCTAGCGGTCCGCATGGACTGTATCCCACCTTGCTCCGGCTTCAAACATTTTGCCAGGAAATTTGGTTCCTGTATATGCTCATGCTAGGTTTGGCTGTTAACGAGAAAGCATATTGGCAAGGTTTTTAGGTTGCTTAGTAACAGTGGCAGCTATTTTTCTAATAGGCTTTCTTTCTCACTTGGTGCTTATAAATCCTCCACGATGTCGTCACATTGTGATGCATCTTTTTTAGATATATACATACTTTGAGCTGTACGTAAATCAGCATCAATAGCACATCTATACATATCCACAATACCGTGGAACATCTGTCCGTAGAGTATACAAATATTGCTATACTAGATTCACATTATTTTGTTGTTGTTTAACAGGATGTTTGGTACACAGTGAGAAGTGGGCAAGATACTTGAAGAATACTCTGCGAACATGTCTTAAAGCTCCAGAAGAAGCTTTTAAATCTGTAAGCGAACTATTCCTCTCCCATAGTGCCGCGTTTGGCATGAAAAATGTATTTGGTGAAAAGATTTTGTGTATTATTGGTTTAGGACTGTGTCGTTAATAATATTAATAAAATTGTCTATAATTGCCGTACTCAGTTTTTCAGTTCTGATTACGTAATTTTTACATAGAACTTACTCGTCGGTGTTCGCTGACTGATTGGCGATAATAAATATTCTTTTAAAGCAATCTGTTGCATAGTCTGACTGCTAAAATAATTTGGGGTTCAGAAGACTTCTAAATTCGCTGTTTATAGCTTTTCTTATTCATAGCATTAGTGTTTGGAAAGGTAACATTGTCATTAGACAAGTTGGCAGCGGTAAGAAATAATCGAAATTATTACTTGCTGCGGTGCCACGTTTAAGTTATAAAGTTTCTATATGTAAGTAACTTCTCAGCAGGCTATATCCTGTTTGTCATCTCAATGTATGTATAAATTGAAAAAACAAGCTCACAGGCGCGGAAGCAAACACTGACTTTCACTATCCCTTGAATCAAAAATCAACTTCAACAACGAAGGATTACTGAGACAAATTGAAAAACATACCATGATTAACAATAAACGTATGTACACGATTCGAAATTCAAGACATTTCTTTTTTCAAAATAAATGAAGACGGCTAATTGAATTCTGGGTCTAGTGAGTGAAACCTTCGAAGTGAAGAATTCTTAGTTGCCGTATAGTAGTCAAATGGGGCTATGCCTGTTTTTAGGTTGGCAAGCATAACTCAACTTTGGTGGGCGGACTGATTCGCCCTATAGTACATATGAAAGCTTGAAATCTCTAGTTGCGCTCTTTAGTATTTAACTTAATACAGGCAGCAAGCCGACGAACAGACTTACGGCATATAAATTATACACTGTAAATTTATATAAGCACGCGTGTGGAACAGGTACTCGAGAAGAGAGTTTTACAATATTTTAATTAAATATAAAAATCAACAAATTTCTATTTCGGCCCTAATTCCGAATATATCTATCATTCCTTATAATATACGATCCAGATGCCTGGCTCGTGTAAACACAAACAGCCTCATAATAGTATCGACCAGTCCAAGGTGTTTGGTCGGAAGATTTTGGAAGTGGCTTATAAGATACGTGACTGAGAAGTTTTGTATGGTCTATAATAAAAAGGTTTAAATATTTATAAATAAACTTCGTCGAAGCAACTCAACGCTCGTGCGATAGGTTTGGCTCGTACATGAGTAGTTGCAGGTCGGTTGTAGGTAGTATTTGCAATCGGTCCAAATTACATAAAATTTGTACTAAAATACTGATCCGAAGCCAAAAATTTCTCAGATTTTGTTAAAGTTTGCTCAAAATAGCTTTTTCTCCATCAAGCGTTTTGGCAGTGTTTATAACACAATTTTTAACCGTGTAATGTTCTTGGCAAAATGCCCTGGAAAAACCGGGCGCCCCTGGTCGGGGACCAGGTGGGGCACAGTTCATGCCCCCTGGCAAAATTTTCGGCGAATGGAGAGAGCCCAGTTATAGGCCTAACAACCATGTGACCAAAAATACTGATCTAATTCTGTGGAACAATTTTTCCTTAAATTATTGTTAGTCTCTAAATAAGCAAGAAGCGAGCATATATCATTAACTATTCAAGCAACTTGGCAGATAGTCGGCTCATTTTGCAAGGTAATGCTCAATATAGGTATGTACACCTCTCTAAATTGCATATTCAACACTCTGAATTCTCCGCCTTGGCGATAAAACAAGCTGCTGGGTTTATTTCTAGTATTATCGTTATAGCCGCCAGCGTACCGTCCGCAATCAAATATGTTCAGCGTCGGTATGAAATTAGAAGCTGTTGATAAGAAAAATCCATTCCTCATATCTCCGGCAACTGTCGAAGAAGTACAAGGAGACGAAATTCGTGTCGGATTTGACGGGTAAGTGTAACCATGAGCTTTTGCTATGAATATAATTTTGAAATAGCGTTTCGCTTAAAATGTATTTTTTCTTTAAAATTAGGCCTTTTAGTCTAATAGCACCATTATTAACTAGGGACTTGTCTCCTGACCAAGAAAAAGTTTGGAAAATACATTTCCGCTTACATTTAATTAAGTGCATGACAAATCACAGTTACATTCAGGCGCACAACAAATATCACAGGTATAGCTTTGCAGCCTCATCAGTTCAATTCTTATATATTGTTATATAATTCTTATATATATTATCGGGTCATTTCACGAAACCATGTAGTTAGTCGGGGGGGGGGGGCTACATCGGCACGTTTTGGCCCATCGCATCAGTCTTTTGGAAGGAAATTTAATGTCGCTGTGAGATGTAGTCCGACGTTCAAAATGAGGTATGGTGGACCTATGTACCCCTGGCATAGCGGGAGCCAGAGGCCCTCAACCCGAGTTGGCCAAATGAAGCCAAAAACACATGTCCCACTATAAACGTTCGCCGTATCGCCAGAATGTGATACATATGTGTGTTTTTCATTTCACTGTGATCCTTTGGTATTCGCTAATTTTTCCGGAAAAACTTGGAAGTAAGCATCGACACTGAAACTGACTCAAGCTTCAGAAACATTTTTTCGTGACATGTAGCCCCGCCCCGACCAAGGTCAAATCTAGCAGCTTGCATACGCTGGTAAATAACGTCAAAGTGCACTAGCGCCAAAAATGCTATATAACGGTAATCGTAATCAGTACAGGTGTTATTGAAACAAACTAATATCAGCGTCTGTCTATGTGTTGTTTGATTATCAGGTCGAAGGTCATAAAGTGCCAAAAATGGGGTATGCAAAATGTCCCGACATGCCGAAAATTAAATTTAAAAAAGCCAAATTTTACATGCAGTTTTACAATAGGCCGGATAGAAACATAATAACGCCGCACTAGAATCGACCCATGTATTAAAATTTTTTAATGGAAATGTAGCCCCCCCCCGCCCGACCGCATGTATACTAAAAGAAACCGAAGGTCGCAAGAACCATATTAGTATATAAGTTCATCATCATTGCACCATGATATGGAGCCGTGCTGTGAACTGGGTAGCTAGGGAACCCTTCTGACTTCCCGCACATCTATTCTTCGCATTGTCCTTGGTACAAAGACCTAAATGTAAGCTAATCGTACATCAGTTGTGTTTGTTTTACAGCAGCAGCGTGTTAAAATAAGTCTGGAGTTTCTAAAAGTAGCCAAAGTTTCACGCAACGTATGTTGTAGGAACGTGTAACCCCTGACCTGAAGTGTAGACCCCCGACCTGAAGTGTAGCCCCCCTCCCGACCTCAGGTGTAGCCCCCGACTAACACATATCGAGGTGCCACTTTTTACAAGGCCTAAGGATCTGCCTGAAATTTTTTGTCGGACATCGCCCACTCACGGTTGGTTTGTGAGCATAAAATGGTATCTTTAGATGAAGTCTCCGTTGCGCTAAAAAACTTCTGCGACAGGCTTGTTCTAAATTGGTCGATTTTTAACCATAAAAGGGTCCTAGCTGCACCAATTTTAGGTCGCAAGTCCTCCAAATGGCTTTACCGTGACCCTTTTGGTCCGACTTGCATACAAACAGACCATGGTTCACGTGTCACTGCGTTACCCTACAGAACACGTGTCACTGCGTTACCCTACAGAATAATGACTTATTTCGGGTTAAAATTTGAGCCCCAGTGGTACCCTTTGCGGCCCCTGTAGCAGGTTTCAGGTAGCTCGTTTTGTATAGAGACATCGATATTCGAAAAATTCAGTGTTTTTTATGTCGGAAGGGGTCTAGACACTGTACGTAAGAAAACGTTTCATTTTGGCTTCAAAAATAGTGTTTCAAACGTACATGGTTTCGTGAAATGACCCATACTTATATTAGTTATATATTTTATTCATCCAAATATACTATGCAGGTGGACTCAAATGGTAGAGCACTATTATATAGCTATATAGAGCTTCGTTCTCTGACGTTTAAATAACAACATCCTGCATTACTGCCTGGTTGGTTTTATTTACTGCTATTGGAATGTTAATCGTATTGGTCTTTTGTTCATTAGTGTCCTATATTTCGGTATGAAATAACAGTGGTCGTCGCTGACGGACGAATGGAAAAGTGTTCTAAATTTGCCAAATGTGCTCACTTTATATTTTGTTTATTTTAATATTCACTGTGTGTTATTTGAAATTATATGTTGTGTTCCTTTTTCTTTCAATAGGTGGACGGGTCATTTTGATTTTTGGTGTCGCTACGATTCACGCGATATATTTCCAGCTGGTTGGTGTAAAATGGTTGGCCATCCCATGCAAGCGCCTCCGAAACGAATTGGTTAGTCGCAGTTTATCTCTAATTCAGATGGTAACGTTTGCCTAAACGTATAATTTCATAATAATATTGTCATCATAAACATTAAATATTGTATATTAGATTGTTTAGTGGAAAATAGCATTATGTTTGGAACTCTAGAGATTTAAGTGACGTGTACTATAGCGTGGGAGTTTTGACTCCCGTGTGTACTAAATATACGAAACAAAACGTGTGTAAGTTTGATTTGAAAGCACTGCGACTTATAAATCAAAACGATTTCGTTTAAAACAGAAATTAGAAAGATTGTGTAAACGGCTTATAATAAAGCAGTTCTAAACTATGAACCAAACTTATGCCAACCGGTTCATCGTGTGTAAACTTGGACTGGGCAAGTGTACAACAGCTGTTAATTCTTCCACAATATGCATTCTTTCGGAGTGTATGTTGGTTGGACCCATGATTTGTTTTATACGGTTTTTCTTATTTTCTTAATACAGTGGTCATTCAAGCATATAGTGATGTATATTCAAGCATATATGTGAGTTATTGGAAATAATATCGGTTAAATGTATATATTTTAGAGTGATTTTCGTCCAGGATGTTTCATAATGCAGTTTCGGCTTTGAGTTTCCTTTGTGTTGTGACCTGTGTCATCTGATTATGACTGCAATACGATTTCCATTTTATACGACACAATTACCTAGTAGCACTATCGAGATATATCTGTTCGTACTATTGAACATGTAAACTATAGCCACCAAACAGTATCCTAGATTATAGTTTTTAGACTGAGTTGAAATATTCTAACTTCAAAAAATTTAAATATATTTGTTCATCGTTTCATTTACAAATTTTAAGTACTTGTATGGGTCTCAGGAGAATACTGAATACACTTGCTGGTGTGTACTTTGTTTACCTTGTGCAGTATATAAAGTCGATATAAAAATGCCTTCTTCCGCTGTTCAGCATAGCACGCCTACTACTAAGCGAGTAAACAGCTGATGTCCTAACTTGCGTGCAATCGCCAAATTTCAGATCATTAGGCTGTCAAAACACATGATTTCGTTTAGATATCTAAACACAGTAGCAATAGCATTGGCAAGTCCATCGCTTATACAATACAAATACAGCTTATTTGTCAAATTCTCTCATGTTAGTTCTGTTAGATAATGAACGTACCAAACACTGTTCCACACATTTTGAAATCTAGTAGTCATACAAGTTTGGCGTCCGCCAGGATTCAGTCTTCCACCACACATTTTTTATTAATTACCAGATCCGCTCCCAGAAAAGACCACTATAAACGCACCGGCCTTTAACAATTCTCAAACAAAAGTTAATTACTCTCACTACATTGCGTTTTAAATCTGATCAGCCTCACTGTTCATGGAGAGGATACAAATTCAGTGATGTTGTTTTTATGTCATCATTTAGCGTTGCGCACCTCTGTTGCTGTCATATATCACTGCTCTGCCTCAACCTGCAGATGTGATCTCCACTGAGGAGCCCTCAGTACCTACAAATTCCCGCCACTTGACTAATGGTATCGTTAATTTGTGAACACAACATTGTCTCCACATTGTGAAGAAACTAGACATAAGGGTAACCAAACAGTAATTGCCAAAGGACAAATTTATTCTGTGTGTGACAACAACTATAGAACAATTTACGAATGGTCAAATTTATGACAGTAACTAAGGGATATTTGCAGCGTATGCTTAAATAAAATTTATTACAGAGATTAGATGGTATTTTACTACACAAAAATTCATCCTTACGTTGTATTTGACGCGTATTTTGTAAGAAATTTCGGGAGACGTTCCAATTGCACTAGTTGGAATCTCCCTTCAGGTGTTATAATTTTCCCGATTCTGAATTGCTGGGGACCTTCAGGTCATATTTCGGGGCTTGGGGAAGCTATATGTTTTGTAAGATTATTGTTCTTGGTTGTAGGAAGTGCCAAAGCAAGTAATGACTCCTCATCTCGGGGCGCGTCACCTGCTGTTGGTTTGGCATCGCGTCCAGGTTCAACTGGCGGCGGAGAACAACACCAACAGCGATCTGGGACGCCTGCTAGTTCGATTGGCTTAAACTCAGCAGCTTCGCGTTCACGAACGCCGACTCCTGGACTTGGTCCAAATGTGGTCGCTCCGAGAGTAGACGGAATGGACTTAGACGTTACCGGTGAGTGGATTAACTGTGTTTCTTGTTCGGTAGACCGTTGATAAATATAGTAGCATTGAAAATGTCTTTAGTGATGGTACGTACAATAATTTTATAATTACATTTTGCGTTGTTTCAAGTGGGATATCTTTATGTCTACGTCATTATTAATATAAAAATGATGTATGAAGTAAATTAGTTACATGCCCGATATCGAGATGGCGGAGTGAATAACACATCAGTAATGATCACGTGTTAAAGGGTAGATTACCGTATTATGAATCACAAATTAGTGTTGTGCAACAGTTGTCAAAACAATCGGACCATTTTATCTTTCTGGTTACAATGGCCGAAAAAGTTTTAAAGGATTATTTTCTGAATCTGGCCATACGATTCAAAGCGTTTCACTATCGAGATCTATGAAAAACTTTGCAGATCATCACTTTTTGTGGGATCACTTCTGTCGTTGTGGGTTTGAATATGGTTCGCCGACCCCATGCCTGAAATATTGATTTTTCGCGTTTTTGGGTGTTATTGCGTGTTTGTACCTTCAAACGGGTGTCTATTAGGTTGGTCTTGACTTGAATCCCATTAAAGAACAAGTGTTTTGGGTCTATCCATGACCACAGATAGTATTGATGAGACTATCCCGGCGCAGGCGATCTTGAGCAAACTCAGCACATTCCACTTTCTACGTTTTCCATTTTTGTCCCATTAAATTTGGGTGCCAGATGTACTGTTGAAGAATTTTCGAGACCGGACGCTTCCAAGCTCTAAAAACACCGCTGGCTGGACGTTTGCTTCCAGATGCTGGCTCAGATAATGAAGTTATTTTGGGGAGCTTTTGGTCATCCATGCGAAACAGGTGACCTAACCGAAGTAGCTGGCGCTCAGCTATGACAGATTTAATGGATCGTTTGTTGCCGAGACGGGTGCGCACATGATCATTACGAACACGATCTAATAAGCTGCTTTTCAAACAGCTGCGCAACATTTACGCTGGAACACTTTGGGCTTGCGTAAATCCAATGTTTTTAATTGCCACGACTCACATCCATATAATAAAATACTACGAACGCAGGCATCATATATACACGAGATTTCGTTTTCAGTGATATATCACAGCGCTTCCACAGTTTGGAATAAAGACGATAGAAGGCTAGCTGGGTTTGTGCGAACTTTTATATCATTTTCCGATGACCCTCGACCATCAACTACGCTACCGAGATATTTAAAACAATTCATCACATCCAAGCTGTTTCCATGAAATATAACATTCCGCGCGGGACAACGGTTAATGTTTTTTAGTTTTCGGTGCACTAATCGTGAGGCTGACGTGAGTGGGAAATGAGTTTTCTAGGACTTTTTTGATACCCAGTTTACAACACAATGGAGCAAAGTTTACTGTAAAATGAAGCCTTGGCGCACTCCAAATGCTATCTCGAACGTATAGGAGAGATATTATGTTGGTGAATAGGATACTTTGTTTTTCATTGAAAACTGAATTTTGGACAAAAATATTTCATAGCCATGAGGAGAGATCACGTTAAATGCCACGTGCAGGAATAAGTTCGTGCGAAAAAAGCTAAACGATTACGAATTTATGCTGGAACTACGATAACTTGTGCGCATAGATATAGTAAAATTAATTGGTTTCAATTTGGTTGTCGACTTAAAATGAGCTCGTTCTAAATTCCGTTCCTGAAAGAATATATGAGTTTCACTCATTTTAATCGGCTCGTTTAAAATTGTTTTTGTGGAAATTTTGAAACCTGCTTTTTATTAAACACATTGACTTATTGCTAATGGCTAAGCTGCTTAATGTGAACATTTAATTTTAACTTTAGTTGATCAGAACGTAGTGGACGTTGCGTGTTGCAGGGGTTAAATCTTTTAAATTTCGTCTGTGTGTGTGATCGGCCATAACTCGGGAATGACTTAACCGATTTTCATAACCTCGGGTTCATTCGAACCGATTAACCGTTTACATCCCCGAGCATTGTTTGATTTCCGGTCTGGTTCCGGGGTCAGGGATCAAAATGTGGTTTTTGCCCCATTTTAGTACCCTTCACGGAAGCAAGGTTACTTTTATTTTAACTTTCGATTTTTTTCTCTGGATGGTTTTATTTCATAGTAAAATGATAAATTCCGATGCCGCTTTTTTGTTTTTCGATAGATTTTTGTCTTATGGGGTTTGAGGAATGGCACCCTCGTGGTTCCTCGACCCAAAATTATAAAACATGTTCCGACATCCTGGGTAGCTGAAAAGCTTGACATGGAGGTTTTCGGGCATGGGAAACTCATTGCTGGTCTTGGTTTTACTCTGCGGTCCATAAATCTATGGGTACGAGGGTATAGCGCCGCATGGTTCGGGGTTAAAGGTCAAAATGAGCGTTTCAGTACCCTTCACGGAAGCAAGGTTATTTTTATCTTAACTTTCGATTTTTTCTCTGGTTAGTTTTATTTCATAGTAAAATGATATCTGCCGATGCCTCTTTTTTGTTTTTCGATTACGGCTCCGGTTTTAAGTATGGCACCCTCGTGGTTCCTCGACCCAAAATTATGAAATATGTTCCGAGATCCTGGGTAGCTGAAAAGCTTGACTTGGGACTTGGGGTTTTCGGGCATTGGAAACTCATTGCTGGTGTTGGTTTTACTCTGCGGCCTATAAATCTATGGGTACGAGGGTATGACGTTCCATGGTTGGGGGTCAGAGGTCAAAATGAGCGATTTTAGTTCCCTTCACGGAAGCTAGGTTATTTTTATCTTAACTATCGAATTTTTTCTCTAGTTTGTTTTTTCATAGTAAAATGATAAATGCCGATGCTCTTTTTTGTTTTTCGATTACGGCTTCGATTCTGGAGTTATGGAGTTTGTGGTACGGGGGTATGGCGCCTCAATGGTTCCTCGTTCCAAAATTGGAAAATTTGTTCTGCCGTCTTCGGCGGCTGATAAGTTTTACCTAGCGGTTTTCGGGCATGGGAAACTCAATACCGGTGTTAGTTTTGTTCTAAGTTGTGCGGTATTGTGTGATATCCGCATAGTGCATATCGACGTATGCTATCGAGAGCTGATTATCTGTTCATGCAAAAGGCGTAGGTGTACCTATTATTAACTACGTTCTGCAATCTCGATAGAGTTACTAATGGCTGACTTATTTTAAACGGAATGGGCGAAGCTAGCGGAGATTGTAGCAATAGCTTTGCTAGCCACAAAAACTCTTGAAATTTCTTTTTTGTCCGCTTGTGGAGATCGTAACTCATCAACGGATGCATGGATCTCCGTTCATTTTTTATTTGATCACAAATTCAGTCTACTTGTACGCTTTCTTTAGACGCTAAACCCACCGAACACGGCAAAAATGGGCCCCAAAGGGTCAAGGGTCACATTTTTCAAATTTTGTCACCCGGTATCGACCTTTCACGACCTATATTTCAAGAGGCTTAGAAGCGAACCTTACGAAAACCTCTAGTCGAGAACGTTCAGTTCTGTCAATTCAGTATTGAAGACCAGATAGGTCATACTCCGCATGTATAGATTTGGTAGTTTAGGGAACCAAGGTTCAAAACGATATATTGTGCGTCAAATAAAAACTTTTTTACGAGAATCCATCGTGCTAATGGTGATCTATGCGTTTTTTGTTCGCCAGTAGTATTACTGGTAAGTATCACAATAAATTTTTTTATATAAATTAAAATTGTTATGGTATTATCACGCTATAATTTTGCCCTACAAATTTTTTTACAAATACTTCAATACTCGCTTTGCTAATCTTTGTTACAGATATCTGTTTTAGAACAGCAGTGTGATCGATATACATCGTCAAGTGGAATGGCTGTACCTGCTGGGCCGACCCCTATGAATTATATTCCTGTCTCCAGCTCTGGTCAAAACGTAGCCGCAGAGATGTCTTCCGCAGCCACAAACATTAACGCAGTCGTAACAGCAGTTGTTGCTGCGGCCGCGTCACCGTCATCGTTGTCGGAATCGATCAAACGGCGTCATTCGCTACTTCAGCAACGAAAACAGCAGCGACAACGCCAGAATCAACAGCATTCGGGTTCAGTTGATGGGTCTGCGGCAAAGAAACGGAGGAGAGGAGACGCCAAAATTGGCAGCGTTGGGAGTCGCGGGCGGAGAGGTAGTGGTGGTCGTGGTGGCGGACGAATCGGAGTGTCGTCGGCTCGTCGGGGAAAGGGTGTGTCACGTGGTCGACCACGGAACCACAATGTTGCCGCTAGAGTTGGAACTAAACGCGCAGTTAAAAAGCGACGTGTCATGGGAGGAACGACAGTTTTAACTAATGGCATTAGCACTTGTGAGCCGAGAACAGATGCAGCGTTCAGAAAAAGTGTCGTTACTATTGAAAAAATCGCGACTAATCAGCAAGGGCCCGTGTTTGTTGAGTCCAGCATCAGACCTCTGGTTAATACTCAGCAAGTTGGGTTAGATTCTTCGTCAGTAACAGATTTTAGTGGTAGCGAAGCGTCGTTTCTCGAAACACCAACTCATCGCCGCCTTATATTACAGCAACCTCACTGTTCACCATTAACAAGCAGCAGCCAACATGCTGGAGGCATTCAGTCTAGTGGAACAGTGAATCAGAGCAAAGCAGATGGTACCGAGCAAACGGCGACTGCGGCGCTTCAGCGCTTGTTATTTCAACGTGCAAGTCCGGAACCAGCAGGGGCCCGATTTGGCGATTCTGTAGTTTATTTTAGTAAGGACGGATCTATTCCGGATAGACAACTGTGTGAATTACAACAACGTCAGGCTGGAATTAACTCTGGCAGTTCCGCCGGTATTCCTGTTATTTCGGCTGTCATGGGTAGTAGCGGTAGCGAAAGCGACACTTTGTTACCACAGTCGCGTGTTGCGAGGTCGTTACCGATAGAGCTTAGCACTAATTCATATCACCTTGATAGCTCATGCGCAGGAAGATCTGTGTCATTTCAAGATCCCGGAGTCGCATCATTACATCAAGGACAGCGATCTGAAATTTTGAACAGTCGCGAGCATATTGGAGGATTACCATGTACTAGTAATTTCACTTATTCTTCTGAACAACCGTTGCTAGCAAACGAGAGCGACTGTTTTGCGTCTAAGAAGCCTGTTTTCAGTTCATCACTAGTTCCCGGTGTAGATTTAGCGAATAATCGTGATTTTAGCAATAATTTTGCTCACAATCAGCGGTCATTTGACAACAGCAGCTCCGATACGGCGCTAATGAATGGAGTCGTTGAAGTACCGTCCCTGAAATCTATATCCCACCATTCAAGTTCGTTCGAAAATGTACAGCGAACTTCTGCACACTCCTCGTCTGCTCCGATCGCTTTGTGCATGACAGCCAGTACTGCTACGGCTAGCATAGTAAACAATTTGATTGCACATGACGTTGTTAACCCTAATATTGTTAAAAATGTTCCTCCTGTGAAGTTCGCCCGAATATCGGCCGGGGCTGGCGTGGATGTTGGCGGCGCGAATGTGAATAACAGCGTGAACGTCATGCAATCTTTTCATCAAGACAGAAGCAATGGAGACAATTCTACAATAATGCGTTTTAATTCTAGACCGACGACCGCAGTTGTAACTGAATGTGCATTATCATCGGATACGGTTACATCAGTACCAACCATTTGCACTCTGGGTGCGTTAAATACTAACACAGTACGAAGTGCTTCGTCGTCGCTGAGTAGACCATCGTTTCGTGCAGGAACGCCATCGAGTCTCGGTATGGTCTTGCCGTCGCATATGCGCGGCATCCAACAGCTACGACCATTGCGTGCTACACAGCCTCTAACACCGAGTGATTTGAGCGTTAACGGACTTCAGCCAGCCGAAAGCGTTGGAACAGCGGGTCGCGATAAAGCAAAATTAACAGCAGTCAACACGCCAGCGACGACCATTAACTTTAGTCGAAAAAGTGTAAAACCAATAGTAGTTAAGAAAAGTAGTGATCCAGAACGCCTTTTGCCACATCAAATTTTACAAAATCAAATTCAGTCATATGAACGGCTACAGCGGACACAGGAGTATGCTACTACTACAACTTCAGTGCTCAAAGGCTCTGTATCTCAATCGCAGCAGCTTAGTATAATTGCTCATTCTTCTAAGCAACATAGCAGTAGTAGTGTTGCAACACCATCGTCTTTGGGAAGTACGGGTGGTTCAGGAAGAAGCCAGGATTGTGGCACTATTCTTGTACCGAAAGTCCCCAGAGTACCGTCAATTCATCATCATCACAGATCTCTACAACCAAAGCCGGATATTGTTATTTCGGTCAACAAGAAAGCGGAGCAATCTGATTGTAAGCATGTTTTAATATATAGTGAGATAAAAATAGTATTCATCACCTAAAATTTCTTCAGTTTGAATGCGTTTAAATAATAATAGTATTGTTTGCAACGTTTTCACGAAAGAGTGTGCTAATATACAGAGAATACTCTCCTGAGATTGAATGATCCGAAATAGTGATGCAACCGTATCGCTACTGAGCGGTCTACACATAATGTTGAAAAAACTGAGTAAATCAAATAACATAGCGGCTAAGCTTACGTTTTTAACTTTCTTTTAATGATACGTGTTTGTTTTAATAACACTGGGTTCCTGCGGGCCTCTGGCAATAGGGTGGTTCTCGGCGTCAGGTCTGATCCCGAGTTCGGGGCGGGGAAAAGTCAATTTGGGTTAAATATTTTATATTATTAATATAATACACATAGTTTATATTAATATAATGTAGTTTATGTATATTTTTACATACGTACTTGTATGTGTGGTTTTATATACATTTCTGCGACAGTACTGCATTCTACGACTGAGATGGGCAAAAATACCGCATTCGCTGAAATTGAACCTTATGTTGCTCGGAGATAATTTTTCGGGGTCAAATTTTTGCCCGACGAGGACGTCGCCAATAGGCGTCAGCCCACCCCTTCCCCTTATAGCGCAACCCCGTTGAAACCAAGGTCAGCAACGGCCCTGACTATGGTTTTTAAAGCAATATTGAAATATACAACTGTTACATTATAACTAAGCTTATCGTCTTAAGTCTACAAGGATATTAAACACCACTACTGGGTACAATAAAAACGTCTAATCAGTTGACCAATTACTAATAGCAGATCACTATTTTGGATTGAAGGATGAGGATGCTCGCGAATGAGGAGGTATTTGGTTAACAGTAATTATTTAGTCACATCATGGCTAATTAAGAGTAAGAGATCATAAAAACTAGCCACACTGTGAGTGGGAACTATGATCACAGTGAAAGTACGTATAAGAGTATGAGAACTTAGTACGTTTTGTGTAAATTTGACGATTAGTTGCATATAACACAAGTCATTCCTACGAAGAGAACGAAGGAATAATACGGTTTCAACATATCGCCTTGCAGTCCATGGCAAGATGCGTAACGCAGTGGCTAATTTTTTAGTTCGTGGCATCTTATTTTTTCTTGACTTGTTTTTATAACAACTAAACTGATGTAGTTCGGTTTCAAAATTTCTGATGTGGTGTGGTCTATACCTGCGCAGCTAACTGTTCTCTGTCACTAATGATATGAAAAGTTCGCATAACTCGGGGTATAATAATTATTGCTTCTGTTCGTTCTAAACAACAAAATTAAACTACAACAGTCCCGGACAAAAATAAATGCCCAAAAAGCGAAGGTACTCAGTGAATATTCGTTCATAAACGAACGCAAAACTTTCATTCAAAACATAACATTCGTTTACCGCTACGCTCGTTTGCAAAGGGCTTTCTATCGTTCGTGAACGTTCACACTTCGTTCGTGGTTCATTTTCCTTTTTGTTGCATTTGTAATATGTTTTGTCCGTAACTGTACGTCATTGCGTTGTACTGTTATATAACCATTTGTGTTGGAGTTTAAACTATGGTATATACATTACTGAGAGTTCAGCGATGAATTCTTTGATAGCTTATGTTAGTGCAACCACAATCAACCATCAGCCAAAAGGCATTCATTTGCTAACTTATTATTGTAAGAATGTCAAAAAACAATCTGCTTCTTTACCGCATAGTTATTACGCACACTTTCCGCATGGCTATTATATATTTACGAGAAAGCTAACGTTTTGAGTACAACAGTACAAGTCTGTTACACGTTACGTACATATTTTGCCAGTGGATCTGTGTAGAGCCCGATTGTCCCAGATGTTACCGATCAACTAAGTTGTTTCTAATAAAAACATTGACATCGCATTCTAAACACGTACAACTGATGCCAAAATAGGAGTTATTTGATCTGGGATAGGTGTGTATTATTGTTTCTGTAACTCTAAGAATGCTTTTTTAATTTGTTGTATTTCAGTTGTTCTTCATGTAAATCCTGGATGTAAGCTTGGTCCATTCCTTGATTCGAAAAAATTTCGTAATATACCGCATAAGTTGGGACCTGGATCGGTAAATTGCATCTACCGCGAAGCGTTACAAATGTTGCTCAACTGTGCTCAGAATCCGAAGAAAATATTCGGTTGCATCCAGGCGGGCAGTGGCCATTTAATAGTAACCGGTAAGAGATTATGTATATTTTTGGGCTTTAGCCTCGGTGTTAGCATGAAAACAGACATTTTCAGCTGTCCGACAATAATTTCTAGCGGAGGGTGGCTGCGCCCTGCAAAATTATTTAAAATCCTGGAATGTGAGAAGTGTCCCTGAAAATCCTAGAATTTAGAGTGTTCTCAGTAGTAAAACACCGAAATCCTGGAAAATTGGGATACACCTCCTGGAATTTCGAGGCTAATTTTTTTTAGTTCAGGGGATTTTCATCTTTCCTTCAGCAATATTTGCTGGGTCCTTTTCTCAATTTCTTTTTCGCTTTCAAGCCTCCGAAGATCGAAGTGACTCGGATGAATTTTTATGGGCGATGAAGCTCAGTACTCGCCAGAAATGAGTGTCAAAATTTGGAACGAACAAACATTTAACAAAATTCATTTATTCTCGAACACTTTTGGAACAGCTTTCGAATAAATTTAAAAAGTGCACCAAAATTTCGAACACTTCGCGAACACATTTCGAATAAAATTTTGAATTTATGGAGCGAACATTGAACAAACAGCACTCATTTCTGGCGAGTACTGTAGTTGATGCGCATTTCTCACAAAGAAGTTGCATTGGGGTTGGTGGATTGTTAGCAGAGATGTTTCATGATAGTTCCATCGTGAAAAAGTTCTCTCTTAGCAAGAGTGAAGCTGCGTATGTCATCACGTTTGGTCGTGCTCCTTATTTCAAGTTGGAGCACTTGCACCATTTATCGGAATGCGATTTTTTGTCCCTGTCCACCGCCTTCCGAAAAGTGGGGACTGAAAAACTTCAGGGGCCCCCGTGTTCATTCTTGGAGGAAATTTCAAAGTGGGGGAATCACTTTTGTTTAAAATACTTAATATTTCCATATTTTTATGTAGTTTTATTGCCGTACATTGACGTTTTAGCATTATAAATAGTGGTATTAATGTTTAAAAAACAATTTGCAAACAAAAAACCTAAATTTTCAGACATAAAAATTTTTGGATTTATTTGAATATGTGGTCTTTCAGCGGAGTGGGGGAGACGGACATGGGAAAAATGTCACGAACATGGAGGGATTTGGAAAGTGGGGGGTACAATGTACACATGCTAGCTCGGTTTGCACTGATAAATCTTACTAGGTGCTTCACTACCTAGCCCAATTTCGAGAACCCAGAGTAGAACTTTGCAAAACGCAAAAAATCAAGGGTAGCTGTATAGAGATTTTTTTGAAACGGAGTGAGCGGAGCTTACAATGAGCGTGATAGTGGTAAAATAGAGGAAATTTGTTTTTTTATCTGTCGCTGTCATTCATAACTCATTTCGTATTGGCGAATTTCGGCAATTCTTTTATTCGATACCAAAAATGTGCCCTTTATTTAAACGTGAACTGCTCCGACGTCATCTTCCGGTACCAAATGGCAAAAAACAGGTTTTTAAGGGTTCGTTGTCAAATCTGGCCATATGGTACTAGTCTTTCGCAGCTCATACCTCGTGTACAGGCTCCGCATCAAAAAATATGGACAACCATATAAAATGAGCTCATCTACAACTTTTTTGTGGGACATAACTCTGGTCCGCTGGTTTACTGAATATGTTTCATAGACTTTTTACCAGAAACAGCTATATTTCATATTTCGCCGTGGTATTGCTTGTTTTACCGTACAATTAGTGCCTATATTAGGTTATTAAGCACGTTGGATACGATGGCTTTGCTATTTTGAGTCCAGCTTGATTATATTATACTGTACATTGGTTTCAAGGGTTTTACGGGCGGCGAACCTGATTTCCAAAATGTGCGTTTTCATTTGTCTGATAATGTATTGCGCGTAGGCAATAAAAAATGGTCTATATATACAGTAGTCGCCAGAGATGAGTTCCTGTTCGTTCGATAACTTCAAAAGTTTGTTCGAGACATGTTCGAAATTTACGCGCTCTTTTTTAGTTTCTTCGAGATCTGCTCGAGGTTTGTTCGAGAAAAAATAAATTTGTTCGATGTTCGTTCGTTCGAAAGGTGACACTAATTTCTGACGAGTACTGTAAATACTTCGTTAGACTGGCTACAATGATTTGGGTATCATTAGTCCAACACGCATACTTCAAGCCTTTTTATGGGTTTTCAGTGGCTTTAAATTCAATGGATCGATTTCCAGAATATAGCCTGCCTTCAGTTGTTTTGCTGAAGACCTGTCTTTAGGTTTTCTGGTAGGCTGAATACGACGGTTTGGTTACTAGAGACCAGCACAAATACTTGATGCGTTTTGAGTTGTTTTCGATTGGTTTGCGATTCGATTTGTGGTCAGTCAGTTTAGGATGGACGAGTTTTTAGAAATTTCAATGGATTCAGGGTTGAAGACGTATTATGGTGGTAGATACATCAAACACAGCCGGTTACAGGCGATTAAGCAAGCAATTACTTAAAAGTGGAACCAAGCTCGCTCTCTTTCACACTTGCTTGCGAGGTACCTGTCATAGTTGGTCCTATCATAAATTATTGTGAAAGTCGATTTTCTTTCATTCGAAGATAAGTGATGATATAAACATGGCTATGCCGTGAAATGTCTTAAGTCCTTATTATATCCGTGCTATTCTATGCTAGCTGACTTCGATGAGAATACAAATGGCCGACATTTGCCGTTTATGAACAATGGAGACAGCACATGGTATCAAATACGTTCCACATTGTACGCTATTGGAGCGTGTACTAATTTGTTCAGTCCAGATGCCCACGGTTGCTCGGAATGTGGCAATTTAGCCTTGGAACGCCGTAAGCGGCATTATAATTGTTATTTTAACTTTACGTTAGCTAAACAAGACTAACCGTAAACATTTTGTTTTATATTAATTTAACATATACAGATTCATTTTATAATTTCATTCTATCGTTTGAATTCGATCGACCATGTAATTTGGAGTAAGTCGCATAAAAGTTAAAATGGTTAATAGTAAATTTAGATGAGTATAAAATATTGTTATATAATTTCCATTACATTTTGCTTCCCCATAGGGCTTAAAATTTGTTTTAATATGATGTTAGTATTATATTGAACGCAAAATTATACTGTTACCTAGGTTGGGTTTTGGTGTCCCAGTTATGGTATCATAACCAAAAATTTTGTTTGTACCAACTATTACAATGTACAACGTCGAGCAATACCATTCAGTTTTCTGGATTGTCCAAATTCAGGGACAGTGTGCGTGTCATTTTTCGGTGTACCGTCGTTCAATAGTAGCATCTGCAAAAGTTTCGGGCTCCTCTTAATTCAGTGTCCATCGCCAAAATTTCTTGCATCTTGCGTTAAGAGCACCGAATAATTGCCAAAATTCTGCATATTTTTGCATCAGTTTTCAAGATATAATCCACAACATGTTTTGTCGACTCACATTTCGACCCGACCTGAGCCCATTTACCCACATTTGCGGCTCAAAGGAGTTGGAATCCGTTTTCGTGTCTAACTAAAGCGTTTTCGAATGAAGTATCGCGCGACTCGGTGCACACAGCCAACGTTGAGTTATGCATGTCACCCCAAAATAACCCAGAGAAGGGCACCGTCGAAATTTACCACTCGACCAGCTGGAACTCTTCGCTACTCTCGTTCAACACATACATGCAGAATTCAATGACATTATGTGCTTGTGAGTCTTCGAAAGGGTGTCCTATAATCCATGGTACTATGTGTATGTTTACTTCGTGGCGTTGCTTCTAGTAGGACATGATCCGTGGCAAAACTCTGCCGGACAAAAATACATATCTTGGAATTTTTTTGTCATTCGAAATCTTAGACAATATCTGATAACATGCGATTATTTTCAAAAAACCACAAGTATTTTTTGTGCGTTTTATTCAAAATACTTCGGCTTTTTTAATTGGCTTTTGGATCTTTTGCTGTTCGAGCTGAGCACGGGAAATGCAAAATTACTGTGAGTAAGTATATTGTAAGAAGGCAACATCAGCGAAAAGCAAATTTTATCTTAGTATGCGGCTCTGTGGCCTACCAAACGCCAAACGGACGAAACACGTTTTGAAACTGACGGTTTTTAACATTTTTACAGATCATATATGATAAGACTTCAGTCGGTGATTTATCTCTAACGATTATCTCAGTTGTTGATCGTGTAACAAGGTAGCTACTGTTTATATGTACTCAGGGCGATAGAAACTGATTAACTTTAAGGATTCATTGATCTTACTTTAGGCAGAGAAAGTGGTGACTTAGGGCAGTTCGAGCGGAATGTTGTTGTTGATCTTGCAAGACAACAAGATAGCTTAAGTCCAGGTATGTCGTTTGGTCACAGTTGCTTATAGTACAATAATTATCGCATTTGGCGTTTCTAATCTTACGGTTAGCAAGAACATTCATTAATTAAATTAACGCGTTGGGTATTTTGGAAAAATTAATAACTTTATACGTTATTTCATTGTTGGCAACGCCAAACCAGTTGGGATGTTGCTCTTTACAAAAACACATAGTAAAAAATACATATCTCTGTACAGTTTATTTCCTGGTATTTGCTTTGAAATGCTGGCTTTTTCCGTACTCAGTTTCAGAGGTAGTAATTCGAGTAAATGTTATACGTATTATGCATAAAAACTTTTAATTCATATTGTTTCCTGGACGGAGATGTCATAGATATTATTTAATTTGGAGATACTGTATTCACCACTCACCCGCAGCTTGCTCGTGGGGAAATGAAATTGTATTTTAATATTAGGGTTGCACCGGATATCCGGTATCCGGCCGGATTTTTTTGTTGTCCGGGCCGGATACCGGATAATTCGTATATGCATCACTCACACTTTCTGGAGTTGCGGGCCGCAGGAATACATGCATCGATGACATGCATTAGCGAAGATTAGTCGACGAGATGCAAAGGTGGCCTGCTATACGGTGTTTTGTGGTACTTTGCGATATTCGACTTGATCTATCTATATACGTAGATATCAGATACTACTTAGGGACCGACCTGCTGCCGCTGACTCCCGAAAGACTCTGGAGCATATAGAAGGTCGAATTCCATCGTGTAACAACGTCCTGCACCAGCTTTTTCTGAGGGACTCCAAGTTGCTGCTGCAATTCGGTCAATTTTTCGCAGGCTTTAGGTGAATGACTGAAATGACCAACTATTTTTCGACCAACTGCTATGAGATCGATCACTGCGCGTTGCGAATTCAGAGCGTCGTTCACACAGAGCTGTAAGGTGTGCGCTGCGCACGGAATGTGACACTGCTGCAAATCATTCACGGCTTTCACGATATTCGCCGCGTTGTCTGTAACGAAACAGCCCTCCCTATTCTGTGATCATCGTACTAATACTCTCCGAAATTCGTTCAGCGGTATGTCCGCCTGGAAAGTATCGCGTGTGCAACACGACATTAGTACGTTCGAAGTTGTCAGAGATGGCATGTGCAGTGAGACTGATAAATTGATCATTGTTGACGCTCGAAGTCCATGTGTCCGTTGTGAAACTAACACCGTTTGAATCCTGTAGTCGTACTTTGATCGTCGCTACGACTTTTTCATAGATATCTGGGATGACATTTTCAGTAAAATACTTTCGGCTTGGAACATCATAGCGAGGTTCAAGGCACGTTAAAAGTCTTTTGAAACCGATATTTTCAACGACTGAAAACGGTTGACTGTCGACCGCAATCATTTCGCCAACGCGCAGATGAACACGCTTACTTTATCACTGTTAATATCCCAGAGCTGTCGGCGCGTTAGTGCATCGACTATTGTTTGCTGGGACCTCGGCTGTGCCGGCATGGGTCTTTTTCCCTCTTCTCGCTCTTTCGCCGCCTTCGTGCTCATAGCTTCAAACTGGTTGAAAACCTGGTGGTGCTGTTTTAGATGGTTTTTCAAACCAGAAGTCCCGAAACCTTTGGGGGTCTTTCCCCCACGGGAAATCATTTTACTGCAAGTTTTGCACTTTGCATACGTATCGGTTGAGTTATTAACTTCATAAAACTTCCATATTACAGAACTAGCCATTTTACTTTTATATTCCGCACTAAAACTAAAATAGTTTAGAGAGAATATTTTTGTCATAGTAGACCAGTCACATTTGGCTATTATCCGGCAACCGGTATCCGGTATCCGGCCCAATCGTGTATCCGGTGCAACCTTATTTAATATTTATAGTTCGTTTGTTTTTTTTTCGCTTTAGATATAGGCTTAGTTGCCGCTAGGCCTATCTCTGTGCAGCTCGGCTTTTATAAACCAATCCAGTTCAAGAAAAAGAGTAAAAAGAGGCGGAAAAAGTGCAAAGTTCACTCTGTATTCCCAACTATATGGTATTAAGTAGGCAAATCAATATTCCAGTACTAAGTGTAGTAAGCGAAACGAGTGTATCGACTAATTCTCACTGGCCAAAGTAGTAAATTTCGACGGTGTCCGTTTCTTAGTTTTTTTTGTTGGCACGCATAATGGAACTTCGGCTGGGTGGATTAATCCGCGCGATAACTTAATCGAAAGCATAAAATCTCTATTTGTGCACTTTAGTTATAGTCGAAACCTATTTCGACGTCTCCACACCTCCTCCGCCCGAAAAATACATGGACCGAACACCGAAGGGGCCTGCGTTGCGTAGGAGAAGGGCTCGATAAAATATACCTAGTTTCGTTTTTTTTAGCGAATAAAGCTCTCAGTTGTTTAGTGCGTTGATGCATAGGCTGTTTTCTGATTCAGTATTTGGATCAAAAAGGGGTATTTTGGGCAGATGTAATCCAAAATTGGCAAAAACAATGAAATTTCCACAACCTCTTCAGCTATATCGTTTGTAGAGCAATGCTTCGGCCCATTTTGTAGACCAATGCATCCTCTATGTAGCTGCTATTGTCTTTATTTACGCTGCAAGGTTGGATCATAATTTTGAATGGGGTTATAAAATTTTATCCATTTTGTAGAGCCATGCATCATCTATGTAGCTGTTATTGTCTTTATTTACGCTGCAAGGTTGGGTGAATTGCTTTTTCGATGGGGTTATAAAATCCAAAATAAACTAAAATGGTAATATCTCTTTCTTTAACCGCTCGAGGTCTCACATGGTAGATCATTATTCCATCCTTTGTAAAGCTGCAACTGGTGTGCTCCTGCTGTCATTATTTTACGCTGCAGGTTTGGGCGGGCCTGAAGACCCAATCGTACGAAAGCAGCAAAATCTCTGCAACCACTGGAGCTATATTGTTGTTATTGATCTCATTTTGTAGAGCAATTCATCTTATAGGTAGCTGCACAGTGGTGTTACTTACTCTACAGGATTGGGTCAAAATTTATTAACTTGAGCGTTGAGGATCCAAAATACACGAAAGCGGCGATATCTCCGCTATCACTTGAGCTATATAGGTGTATACTTTAGATCAATTTATCCTCTACAATACTCGCCAAAATTAACTGCTGCTCACTCCGAATTTGCTCGCAGGAAAATAGAATTTTATTTTGAAATTTATATTTTTTCCGTCGCTCTTTAGGTCTCACTCAGTTGTGGCGAATATCTGTATGTAGCTGCACAGCATGAATACCGAAGTACATAATAAGCTGCTATACATATCCTTAAGTGTCCCTAAATTATATATACAACACTCAAAATAATTCACCACCTTGGCGATAAGACAGGCGGATGTTTACAACATTACTCACCAGAAATGATTTCGGAACATAAATCAAGTAACACTTTTTCCAAACAAGATGTTGCACAATAAATTTTCGAACAAATTTTAAAAGAGCGCGCTAAATAATTAAAATAAAGTTTAACCGTGATCGTACGAAGCTACGACTAAGAACACTGTAATAGTCAAATTATTCTTAGCAAAACATAATTATTAGTGCGCTTGCGATTTAAATGACGCTTAGGATGGTTTGGCTGAGGAGAGATTTTTATGTTGTAACTGCTGTGGGAGCCGTTGGATCAATGCAGAATCCTCTCGTCGAAGGCCATAACGTTGCTACGTACCACTTATCTCATACCTAATTAATCAAAGTTTAGTACCTTAAAAGTTTATATTTCAAAAATTTGACAATATTAGTTCCTTGCATTCTCGATGATCGGCTTACAATGCGAATTTACGTGTTAAGCGCATTGATTTAATGGTTTTCAACTTGGATTTGGCACGTCGTTACCCTTTTGGAACACTGATGGTATGTCGCTTATGAATTTTCGCTCAAAATGAATTAATTTGATATTTTTTCGATTTCATGCTACGTATAAGGCTCGACAAGTTCCACAGTTACAGGTTGAAATTAGGCGTTTTACGTATGTAACCAGCACGGTAAGCACTAGGAGTTCATAGCTTACAAACGCGTATTCTAATTTTTTCTCAAAAGTTATAATTTGTAAATTACAAACGTTTCCGCGTTTTAGATGATTGGGGAAGAACAGAGTGTAAGCGATTTTCCTTTGATTTGAAATGCCATAGAAATATTATTGACATTACTTTTAATGTTTTGACGGTATATTATTACCTTTCTTTGGAGTTCATAAAATTCGATTTGGATCATCAAGTAATTTAATATCAGTAAGTTGTATCAAAAGTCTTAACTATGTGGGTATCATGATTCTCAGTATAAAGGTACGTAAAAAGTAACTGCAGGCGTCCGGACGCGGATGTACTTCATTTTGTATGGTCCTCTACATACAAATTTTTGTCTGAACTTTGACTGTCGCAACTGCGTCATTTTGCGTTCGTGTTTTACAAAGTTTTGCCCGTGACTGTACATAATATCGTTCCCTAACTGACAGAACGTCACAACTCCGTATAGTGTAGTCCTGAGATATGACCATTTTAAAAATTAATTTCAGAACAGCTGATACCAGGAAAGGCATAACGGAAATTGCTTAAGGGTAAGATTAGGAACCTATACAGACTACAGAGTGATGGCTCCCATCACTGCATTAGTGCACCCGGTTACACAGCGCAACAAACCGGTTTGGAGTTGTAACCTTTTGTCGCAAAAACATTAAGTAACAGAAGGGTACATTTAGTGAAAAGTTACCTTGGCTTGACTTGACTTGACAAGGCATGCGCCCGGATTGGGTAAGCCTGCTGTTCTGGGGTTATTGACGGCAATCACGTTGGTGACGCGCCATGTTAGATGCTGAGCGCCACTCGCCACATATGTCGCATTGTTTGTATTTTGCCCTATATTTGCGCGTCGGAGATACACCAGCACCGGCTGCTGTCGCGGGTTCCTCACCACCTCCGTTGCCACTGCAATCCCTCCTATGCCTTGCGGCATTTCCCTTCGATCCCTCTTTCCCGCATTTCGGACACAAGACTTTGTTATTTGACGAAGCCCTCGCCGCCGACACACACGTCTTCGCATGGTTTTTGAGATTGGCTTGTTGGGCGAACGTTTTGCTGCAGTTGACACATTCGAAAGGTTTGCTGTCTGACCCTTGTCGGTGCATCCTTTTTACGTGCACCGCCAGTCCTGACTTGGTTTTGCTGACTTTTGTGCATTCGGCCCAAGAGCATCGCCACCCATCCGGCTCGCCTTGCCGCGGAGTCCACTGACTCCTAGGACCGACATTCATTTGCGGGGCGGTCTTGGATTGACTTTTTTCCCATTTCCAAATGTGCTTCATCCTGCTCGCAATCATGCTGCGCCAGCCCTTTCGATCACTCGCCAATCTTTCTATGTCGTCCGGATCGACGTTTGCTTGGCGGAGCAATCCACGCCAGTACAAAATCGTGTTCCGCCGTTTCTTCTTCGCCAGCGGGATTCCCTCCAAAGTCTGACTCCATCCCAACACCGCCTGCTTCGTGATGCGCTCGTTGTTCATGCGTATCACATGACCTATCCGCTGCAGCGCTCTTTCCTCCACTTTTCGTCGAATAGACGCCACGCCTAGCTCCATTCGCACGTCCCACATATTTCGCTGCTCCCGCTCCATTTGTATCAAGGGTGCCTCTCGCTTGTTGCTCCAGATATGTCGATACGCTTTGTCGACCAGACTCTGCATGGCCTTCAGTTCGCTGAGATGCCAGCTGCGGGTGTTGCAGTCGAAAAGCATAGTACTTTCGATGCAGGCTTCGACTATTCCGGCTTGTGTAGATTTCGGCAGACGGCTGTGCATCAGTCGACGTTTGACTATGAACCAGCTTCGTGACCCCCTGCGTAAGCGTTCTCGTAGATCAGCTTTCCAGCCTAGCCAAACACCTAGCATTCGGATCTCGTTGCTGTCCCGACTGCCGAAATCAAGCACTTCTTCCTTGGCGTCGTTGTTGCGTTCCTCCCATTCTCCCATGACGCCTTTGATCGCTCGCACCCCGTCGTCTATTTCTTCTCGGGTCCCCACTATCGTGGTATCATCGGCGAAAAGGGAGCACATGATGCGTACTTCCATTGCCTCTGAGTGGTGGTTGTCGGGTTGTCGCCTAGGTGGAAAGGACGAGCCCGTATCCACCGCCACTTCACTCCCACCTCTCTGCCGCTTGCCGTTGCTGTTGCTGATCGTTCCTGCTCGGCCTGCCTGATGACTGCTTGGTGGTAGATGTTGAATAAGATCGGGGAAGTAGGGCATCCCTCCCGCAACCCACGCGCAGGCAGCCATGGATCGCTCATTTCCGCTTTGCCTTTGACGCGATACTCGGTTGTCTCGTGGAGATCTTGTAGTACGTTCAGAATGTTGCCTTTAAGCCCGTATCTGTTGAGCAGGTTCCACAGTCCCGGCTTATTCACTCTTGGATAAGCTTTTTGTAGATCCAGAAGGCGGGCTTGGGGGTCTTCCGGGTGCTCGTTGGCACCAATACACTGTTGGCGAAAGCAGACGTCCTCTTGCATTCTGACGAAAATTTGGGTAGCGTCGGCCGTCGATCGTCCGCTTCGGAACCCGTTTTGATTTTCGTCCAGCAGACACATGTCTTCGGCCCAAAGCTTGATTCTCGTTGCCAGCACCCTAGCCAATATTCGGCTCACCATCGGCAGTAGACAGACCCCTCTGTAGTTGTTAACGTTCTTTCTGTCACCCTTCTTAAATAGAGGCACCACCAACCCTGTTTTCACACTCGCCGGCCATTTATCAGCTCGGTTTTGAAACATATATTTCACCATATCGATCACTGCCTGTTGGATCCTTTCGTCTGCCTGTTTAATGAAAATCATGCGCATCCCATCATGCCCCGGAGCGGATTCTTTGATCTTTCCCCATTCCGTGGTGATCTCCAAATTTGTCGGGCAAACGTTGAGAGATCTCGCTGCTGCTGTTGCGCTTCGCGACCGCCGCAAGTCGACTGCTGTTTCGACTGCTCGGTCTATGCGTTCGGGCTCGATTTCGAATCTTTCTTCTGTCACTTTTTCAAAGTGGACTTTGAATTCCTCGGTAGTGATATGATCAACATCTATGGATTTGGCTGAGCGATTTCCCAACTTTTTCAGGATTTTATACATCGATCCCACATCGCCTCTTTGTTGGGCGTTTCTGCATTCTTCGATGACGTTGTTCCACCAGTTTGTTTCCCACTCTTTCAGCTTTGTCTTGAACTTTCGACGGGCGGTGCGCAATTGTTCCTGCACGAGCTGGCGCTCGTCCGGAATATTGCCTTGCTGCTGTTGTCGTCGCGCGTCAAGACATCGCTGAATTTCACGTTGGTAAACTTGGCATTCTTTGTCCTTGTCGACTAGCCACGGTGACTTCACCTGCTTGGTGCTCACCCCACAGGTCAACTTCGCCACATCGACTAATTGTCCCGAGAAATCGTCCCATTCCATATCTGTGTGTTGAAAATCACGAGTTGTTGCTTCTTTGAACGCTGTTTTGCCTTCGGTTGACCTGAGATATTCCCAACGTATATTCGCAGGTCGATTTCTCGTTGCTCGTCTGCGCTGAGCATCCCCCGGAGTTGCCTTTCGATTTATGACCAGCTTTTTCGGACGATGGTCCGAGAAGCTGTCCACCGCTTCCGTTTTTACCGATCTTACGAGACCGTGTCGTTGTCCTGATTTGCACATGAATCCATCAAGTTCGAACCATTTTTTAGCGCACGGTGGAACCATGTTCCCCTGGTTTTGTGGTCCATGAAGCTGTTGATCCAGGCTAGGCCGTTCTCAAGGCACCATCTGATTAAGTCGGCGCCGGCTGCGTTTGTTGTGCCCATCCCAAACTTTCCCCTTGTTTCATCGGAGACCGAACTAGCACCCAGCGTCGCGTTTATGTCCCCACCAATTAGCAATATCTCCTGCGAATTCCCTTTTGCCAGCTGATTTTCCAGCTCGTTGCGGAATTTGTCCCTAGCATATTCGCCATGGTTCCACAAAGGGTGATACGCTGCGACGAGCCGCAGCTTGCCGATGACAACCGCTGCTGTGCGTTCGCCCAGGTGTTTCGTTGATCCGGAGTCCAGCCATTCTTGTAGCGGTCGGCCGTGTAGCGCTATCGCCGCCTTTGTCGAGTGTATTATTGCCCATTGATGTTGACCATCACCGATCCACGTCACACCAGTGTTGCATGATGTTATTTCTGTTAGCAACACTATGCCCCACTGCCTCTTCTCACAGTACGCCAGTACCCCTCGTATCCGCCTTCTGTTCGCCTCATTCAGTGACGCCCGCTGCACATTCCACGTGACGATTGTCCTCGTGGTGCCTTCGACGATTGCCCCCGATTGGGCCGCTTGCCGTCGGATCGCCTTCTCTCGTCTCTTATCCTTGATCCGCTCCATCCGTTTCTGCTTCCCAGCAGCAGTTTTGTCCCTCCTCCCTCTGTTGTTTTCGTCCCGTATCTGTCGCGGCCCCGGATTCGGGTGTATATCCGTGTAGAGCCGCATCCAAACCAGACGAGTCGTATGACGACGCGTCAACAAACCCCAGAGCAGTTTATTGCCAATCATTTGTTGTGAGAGGTGGAGACAGTGGCAGCTGCCCCCCACACCGTTGCCCACGAGTGCAGCGCCCGCACGATTCAGTGATCCTTCATCGATGGGGTTGCAGCTCAGAACCTGGTGCTCGTTTTGCCGCGATTCGCGTTTCTGCTGATCACCACTGAGAGGTAGAGCACCGCGA